>CAUYON010212347.1:0-10158 GCA_963573935.1 Arctocebus calabarensis
TAATATATTTATCTTAAGCCATGTCTTACGTTGAGAGTGTGACATTGTTGGAATAATCATTGAAAATGACTAACACAAGGCCCTGTAAATACATGATAATTGCACACAGATTTTACATATTTGCAGACCAAAAATGATTTATAACAAGTTGTAGTCTTCTATGGTTTTGTAACAAGTTGTACAAATGACTGTAAAAAAAAAAATACAATTTTATCAAGTTAAAAAAAAAAAAAAGAAAAAAGAAATTGAGCCACATACACAACCTAAGACCCAGGTGGATAATGAGCTGAAAGCTGTAGTGGAAGGCTCCATCTCAACCAATGCATGAATGAACAGTAAGGTTTCACAATACTATTTTAACAACATTGGGTCATTTCTAATAAATTGGCCAGGTAAAGAAGATGGGTTCCACAAGAATTAAATAAACATCAGAAGAGAAATCATATATCGGTAGGCATGGAAAACAATCTATACAAAGCAAACTGTGTAACCAAAACTTGTGTACCCTGGTAATATTCTGAAATTTCCAAAAAGAGAAATCATCTAGAAGTTTATCCCTTTCTTTGCTGTCATAGCATAAAGGAAAATGATTTCTACACTGTATCATTATGTGTGATAAAAAAAAAAAATAGGTCCCAATAGCTCTTTAAGTATTGATAAACAAGAACTAATATTCACACAAAACGAACAAGGTCTTTTTGATGCTCATTCAGCACAACGGCTTGATAAAGATGAAGTGCTAAAACACACCTCTGAACACCGTCAAAACAGCTCACAGTGTCCCTTTGGTGGGCTGGTGCTGGTATTATCCACCACAGCTTCATGAAACCTGGTTGATCCATTACAGGGGATTTCTACTGAAACCCAATGGATGACATGATGGGGATATATGTGATTACGGAGTGGAGACGGGCCAACAGAGTCAGGGGAATCCTCTTGCAAGACAATGCTGTTGCACAAACAGAGCTGCTCAACTCCAGATGCTGATCTGGGAAACTCCTTCATCCACCGTATTCACCAGACCTTGCATCAACTGACTACCACTGCGTCCAGGCTTTGGATCACTCCTGGCAAGGAAAAATACTATATTCTCACCAACCCCTGGAAAACACCTTTTGTGAGTTCATCACCACTCATTCTCCAGTTTTCTTTGTTTCTAGCATACACAAGCCTACCATTAAGGTGGCAAAATTGCACGGATAGTTTAGGCACATACTTTCATTAATTGTTCTGCTTCTCATTTGAGATATAATGAACTCAATTTTTTTTTTTTGAGTTAGAGTCTCACTCTGTTGCCCATGCTAGAGTGAAGTGGCATCAGTATAGCTCACAGCAACTCAAACTCCCAGATTCAGGCACCCTCCTACCTCAGTCTCCTGAGTACCTGGAACTCTGGGCACCTGCCCCAATGCCCAGCCAATCTTTTCTATTTTTAGTAAAGACAGAGTCTCACTCTCACTCAGGTTGCCATCAAACTCCTGAGCTCAAGGGATCCACCAGCCTGAGCCTCCCAGAGTTCTTAGGATTACAGAATTGAGCTACCATGCCCAGCCAATAATCGAACTTCTGATTTTAAACTGAACATTTCATACTTAATGACATTCTTATGAAAAGTGGTGCTTCAAGAGGTAATTCTCAGGGTTTAGGAAGATACTGATCAAAAGATACAAAATTCCAGTTAGATAAAAGGAATAAGAGAAAAATATCTATTGTACAACATCGAGACTAGTTAATAACAATGAATTATATAATTGAAAATTGCTAATAAAGTACACTCTAGGTATTCTCACTATAAAAAGTGACAGGTAATGCAGATGTTGAATAGCTTGTTTGAACTATGTGCATATATTCCCCCATCCTAGTGTATACCATAAATTTATAATCTTTTTATGTCAATTAAAAATCTTTTTTTTATTTTTTGCATATAAATGTGTTTATTAGGTTTCCACTTTTTGCCTTCACAGAATTAAAAAGCCTTAAAATTTAATAACAATAACAATGTTTAAGGTAAGGACTAGAAATAAAAACCTCGTAAAAAATGAACAAAGATAAATACATTCAAAAAAGAAATCAGACAATTGCTGCATCGAAATATTAAGCAATAATAATAATGCAAAGAAAGTAACATTCACATTGTCAGATAAGAGTAAGTCTGTTATAGAATGCTTAAAAAATCTTAATAATAAGGAAGTAATCCTGACAAGAAAAGTCACACTAGGTGCTATATTATCTAAAGAACAAATTCTCTTAATCTAGGGATCAAAAACTAATTTGATTGGTTAGGACATATATTACTCATTAGAAAGGAAATGTTAATATTGCATTCGTAATAGATAATCTTGTGTTGTAGTGAAAAATCTAATTGGTTCTGAGAGGTGAGTGAGGACATGTCCAGTACAGTTAAGCATTTTGGTATATACCTGATGTCTTAAAGCATGCACGGAATATCCAGGTTTATGCCTAAAATTCCAGGTGATTGAGGTAATAGTGTAATTGTCAGGTTCCAGAGGAGACTGTGAACTGGGCAGAGTTTATTCTCAGTATAAAATCGGTTAGAGGAAGTAAGTTTCCACGATATGCACAATCTGTATCCCAGGAGTTCTTTGAGTAGCAATAAATAAGAACTCCTGGGCAGAGGAATTCGCAAAGAAAGGACAAGGTCTGAACCATCACCATTATGATGAGGAACCTGACTTACTAAAGTTCAAGTACTGCTGGTCCAAATATTTCATCTCTCTAAAGGTAATCTTTCATCTTTAAGATGAGTTCTTCAGTTATACAGAACCTGGATTTAGGACTAGAAAGAAACTATCTCACCGTGCACAGACCGAGTGTTGTGTGTATCACATTTACTGAGAGGGGAGGGACATGCTACATTCACACCTATTACAGCTGCTAAGGGTCTGGGGCTCTCTCTAGGAAACTGAGGCTGCACACAATAAGGATATGGGGCACATAAACAAATAGACTCAGAGATTTACATGTATGTACAATGCATGCACAAGGTGGGTGAGCAAACTTAAACATTAAACAGTCCTTACTGCTCACAGGACTGTGGGATAGATGGGCCTGCCTCCTAATCTTAGCTGGGATCACGCACATTTACAGGCAACCTTGGGTCAGATATGCAGGTGTTCTGATTAGACTGGATTCTCTGGTGTCTTTGTGGGTTCTCGGGCTGTCAGATAATTTAGAATGGTCTTGTTTGGGGCGCAGTAACCTTTCTCTATGGATGTTTCTTCTTCTTGCCAGTTATCTTTTGATTTGTAGCTCATGGGCAGAATTCTAGGAAAGAACAGAACACAAGAGTCTTGAACCTAGACCCAAGGTCAGTGCACTATTAGTCCTACTACATTCTCCTGATCAAAGCAGATCACACAGCCATCACAGAATTAAGGAATTTGATCTCTAAATACCATTTCTTTTGAAAAGACCTCTCCACACTCACTCTACTATTATTTTATTTAATACTCTGGCCAGAATTAAAAAATTAAGGTATAATTTAATACTTCAACTAGTATATTTAGTACTCTAGTTAGAATCTTTAATAAAATAATAAAGTGTGGAGGCTAAATAATTCAGAAGCCTGAATTATTGTTTATGCTTCTGTGTTTTATTTATGCTCATTGACTGCCTTTCCAGAGAAGAAAGCAAATTCTGAATCTTACGTGTCATTATAGCTCCAGCAAAGAAGTAGTTCATGGCATATAGTAGGTGCCCAGTGTACCTTTGCACAGCGGTTCCATGAAGGTTCATCAACTACACAGTAATTTTTATGTCACATAATATCAAAACTATTTATCGTTATACTATTTCAAATCTAGAATTGAAAAGGGAACAGGTGGGATAAATAAAACAAAAGATGATTTTATCCTATTTATGAATAAATGCGAAAGTTGGAAAATGAAAGAACATGCATCTTAATAAACCAGTTCACCAGTTTATTCATTGTTTACAGAAAATTTCCAGAATCATTGAACCTTAGATAATCTCTCAATTAGTAAGTTATTTATTGTAACATATATAAAGTTTTTATTTTTAAGTACTCCTTTGCTATAGGAAATAAAGCTAGATTTGTTACTGTTTTATTCTAATATCTGTGCTTTATCCTTCCAAGGTAGATGAAATAAATTATTCACCTTAAATAGAAGAATATATTAATAAATTCTGATCACTGATATTCTGTGAGTCACCTTTTTTGCATTGTAAAAAAAGTTAATGTTTCTCCCCACCCTGAATAATTTATGTACTCTCCTAAGTCTTAGCAGTAGCATAATAAATGCCCTGCTTTCCTGGCAAATTGATGATTCTGTTCACAAAATGTGGTCGATTTTAAAGTGAGTTACCATGTGTATCTAAGTCATCTGCCTACTAATTATCAACCAGCTTGCCATTCAAGCAGTGAATCTAAACCTTTTTAGATTTCTGATGAATCTTCATGCATTAGAATTCGATCAGAGATTGCAAGAAAAATAAAATGCTTAACTTGTTTTTTTATTTCTCTAAACAAGGGAACTTCTGTTTTTCTTTTTTTTTATTTCTTTTTTTTTTTTTGTAGTTTTTGGCTGGGGCTGGGCTTGAACCCGCCACCTCCAGCATATGGGGCCGGCGCCCTACCCCTTAGAGCCACAGGCGCCACCCGGAACTTCTGTTTTTCATAGGCTTAAGGCTGTTTGGTCTGGAGGTGGCCTTTCAAATTTCTTGGTTTTTTTTTTTTTAACAAGTGAACAGTTGATTAAGAATTAAACAAAGTTATGATGTGATACAGTACAAGCAAGACACTCAAGATAGGTATAATAGTACTACTCACACAAAAACTTAAACTTCACCTCAAAAAAATCACAAGACAAAAGAGAAAGCAATTTCACTGTTATAAGATAAGATATTTCATGCAAAGTATTAACTCCACCCCTCCAAAGTCCAACCTCCCAACAAACAAAAAACTATCTGGGAATACTGCTATACTAACATATTAACCACTGTATAATCATTCATAGGAAAACAGTAATTAAGCAATGAATTGAATTAAATAACAAAGTTCAAACTGTCATAAACTCAAAGACTACAATGATTTTACAAAACAAGCAATTCCAGAAATATTATAAACAATAAAAAAAATTTCAATATCATTCTACTTGATCTGGATACACCTGATATTGAAATTGGAGAAAATATATTGTTATAAAGAGAAATTACAAACATGTTTCACTTATAGATGAGGATGCAATATCCTAAACAACATATTGACAAGTAGAATTACAAAATTAATATTTAAGTAATATACTTTCATCAGAATTGAATCCAATTTATATGAAAGTTAGACACTATTTTCTTTTCTTTTCTTTTCTTTTTTTTTTTTTTTTTGGTTTTCTTTCCCTCGCCCCCTCCCTCCTTCTCTGTCTGCTCTCTCCTTCCCCCATGCCACCCTGTGTCATTCATTGTCATTAGTTGTCCTCAAATCAAAGTTGAATACATAGGATTCATGCCTTCCATTCCTGTGATGTTTCACTAAGAAGAATATGTTCCAATATCTTATCTTATAACAGTGAAATTGTTTTCTCTTTTGTCTTGTGATTTTTTTTGAGGTGAAATTCAAGTTTTGTGTGAGTAGTACTATTATACCTATCTTGAGTGTTTTGCTTGTACTGTATCACATCATACCTTTGTTTAATTCTTAACAAACTGTTCACTTGTTAAAAAAAAAAAAGAATAATATGTTTCACCTCCATTCAAGTTACTACAAATTTCTTTTTTTTTTTCTCCACCTTTGATAGCTATATGAACTTGGGCAATTTTTTCCTCTAAGGCACGGTTTTCTTATCTGTATGGTGAGGATAGTAAATATTTTTAATATGTCTTATTGAAATAGAGATAAATGATGCATTGATTATAAATTGATTAGCTGGTGGCTAGCACATAGAAATTTGTTATAGAATTCATAAATGTAGTTATTAATATGTGGAATTTATACTTCCATAAATTAAAAAGTAAATATTATTTTATTAATATTAGGAATACATGTTGATTAGGCTATTATATCCTAAAAATGATAGTTTTTAAGGAAAGGAATACCAATATTTTACATGATTACCACAGAAGAATATAAAAACGAAAAAAGTGTTATATAATACATGGTTTTTCTTCCCCAGCATAGATAACATGTAGCAACACATTTATTTTCACTTCACTTATTAAAGAACTCAACCCAAAGGGAAGCTTATGGTAAATGTAACTAAATGTAACTAAATGCTGATAATAACATCCAGGCAATAAAAGATGAGTGGTGAAGCCAGTTCATAGAGGTACACGCAGATGAATCCTGGGTTACTTTCCCTAGGTAAACTCGGGAAGGAAAACTGCTCGGATGGCAGGCATTTGCTTTGATGGGGCCATTGGGGGCTATGTGGTTCTGTTGAGTAGAACCTCTGAAACTGGCCAATAAGCTGGCCAACAAGCTGGCCAATATATGGATGTGGTCAACACAAGGAACTAGGCCTACTGTACTGATAGGTACACGTGGTGCATGTCTGGTCCATGAAAATCACATCATCTTAAGGAGGTGGTCAGTGTAGGAAGGTGATCCGCTATGGAGCTTCTACTATAATCTAATTCCCATTTGACTCTGTTTTGCTGTAGTAAAGTTATTTAAAATGTGCCCCAAACCAAAGACAGAGAATATCGTAGCAGAAAGTTTAGGAAAGAAATCCCTATAACTCAGAGGTCAGCAATTGCAGGAGAGGGTCTGTGAAATAGAATAGAGAAAAGAGAAACTATTAAACCAAGGAATGTGGCAGTCTGGTGCAGCCAAGTTCACAGGCTGTGCAGAAAGCAGGAAAAAGCAAAAGTGATGGAAAGAGCCACTGGAGAAGCCTTCAGCAGCAATAACACGAAAGGAGACATTAACAAGAAAGGACAGGGAAACTATGAATATTCACAGAGTGGTGGAGAAGAATGAAAATTAGTAATTAACACCGAGAAGGCAGGCGACGATTTACCAAAGAGGGCATTTGGTGTGAACATGGCAACACAAATGTCTGAAGAGAGCCGTTCCGAGAAATGAGCCAATGAATCTGTGAAATAAACAGAAGATGTTGTTTAACAAGGCGACAGGTGTTCATTCAGCATCAGGTTATGAATTCTCACTTCCTAATAAAGTAAGATCCTAACTCAGAATAATCTTATCATTCTTTTATTCATCCTTCTATCCATCAATTGTCAGTAGATCCGTCAAAAATTCATAAACATCTAGCGTTTGTGCCTGAGTGTCAGGGAATCCACATGACAAGTATTTCACTTTTTTTTTTTTTAAATATAGTAACACATGTTTATTTAAAAATTTGTTTACAGTAAGTTCTGGTGTTCTATTGCATTTAGGGTGACTACACTTAACAATAACGTATTACACATTTAGTCTTACACACTTAGTCTTTCCAGGCTCTGAAATCCTGTGAGCTAATCCCTTAAAATAAATCTCTGCATTTCTGTGTGTAAACAAATGTGTCTACATCTTATTGGTTTTGTTTTTTTTTAATTAACTAATACAGTAAAGTTAATATATTGGTGAGTATTTTAAAAACAGCTTTATAGAGGTATCATCAATATACAAACAACTGCACATATTTAATACATTAAATTTGATGAGTTTCAACATGTGCAAGAGCCTGTGACCCTATAATATGCAGAACAGTCAGATGTATGTCACTTTCAGGCCTGCCTTATAAAACCCTTTTCATATTACTACAAGTTTTCTCTATTTGTTTTTCTTTGTTTTGTATCTATCCATCACTCAGGTAATAGCCTCTCAGCAGAAGTGGTAACAATCAAGGTAATAGATATAACCTATACCTCTCAAAGTCTCCTTGTGTTCCTTTTGTTTTTGTTTTGTTTTTTATTGTTGGCTATTTTTTCACATGTCAAGTAGTAAACTGTCTAATGAAAAAGATTTCTTTGAAATTTTGAGCACTCCCTATACTGGAGAGTATTATTCAATGTGTTAAGTGATTTTATTATTATTCACTTGCTGGTGACCATAGGGGGGAAAAAATAACACTGAGCAGATTTTATCTTTTAATTTAATTTTAGATGGAGCAGTTTTGAGTTCAGTCAGGGTGACTTTTCAGAGTTGGGAATTTTTTTTATTTTAGTGATAGTATGACAGCACTGCAAAGCAATTGTACCAATTTACTACAGGAGTTAATCCAATTTTTGCAAGTTCACTGCTGTCATATCTGGTTTCTGGTATGTGCGTTGATTATACCAACAAAATCTTAAATGGCTCGCTGAATACTTGATTTTATTACATTAAAAGCTGAAATCTGTTATTTAGAGAGACACTTGAAAAACTTATCTCTCGGTATTATTTTGATGTAAATGAATTGGTAAATATTGATGACACTATAGTTAAGTATAAACTCACTGGTGTTAGGCATATACTTACGTGTGTGTGTCTCTGTGCTTTTGTGTGTGTGTATTATAAAGTGTGTCACTGAAATAATTCTAGAAGTTTTCTTTAAAACCTATATGCTATAATACACACTCTATTCCTCATATTGTTATTACTAAAATGCCATTCCTATGATACTTTACTGAATAGATATAAATAGAAAAAAACTGTGTCTTCCTTCTATTATAAAAATATAATTTAAGAGCAGCACGTGGCTTTCTCTGCATCACTTTGGTAATAGCATTTCAACTCTCAGCAGCACTGGTAACAACAGAGAGGCTTGGCCAATCTAAAATGTTGTGGCACTTTCTAGGTGTCCAGGTGTATTTTGGGGTACTTGGAAATAATTTTGAAAAGTTCATTGCAGTGATATATTTAGTGCCCTTGTTCAAGTAACTTGAGAGCAAAGAGAGTTCAAAATAAAGTTGGTAAAAATCGAATTGAAAACAAGACGCATTTGAAACATTAATTCATTAGGCAGTACATCTATCAATCATGTAAAAATATTTTAACATGCGTGAGTTGTTTTCTTTTGTCTTCCTTGTGTCTGTATTGATTAAATAGATAGCATATTTAGTTTTTCTTCTATTACATATGTAAGTGCAATTTGTTTAGCTACAACTGAAATTCAGAGACATTACCATATAAGCATCTGAGATCACAGCCATTTCAAACATTCACATTTAGGTCAAGTTCAACAGCTAATGAAGATCCAGGTGTCTTGAGAATGCTTGTTTATGAAACCCAGTGTTTCGAGCTGACATGTTTGCTTTTATCCTTCTGTTGCTACCTAACTACTTCTGCAACACTGATGGCATATAATTAATACTTCTTTGCACTGAGTGCTGACATGGGGAAAATTCTGTGTTAAGCATATATTCAGATATTCATTCTACTTAAATTTTAAGTTCTGATTCATACTAAGACTCTTCTTGCTTAGTTAAAAAAGGAAACCTTTTTAAATATTTCTTTTCTGTAAGACAAATTCACCTTTAAATTTGTTTTTCATTGCTTTATAAACCAATATTATCTTTTCCTTAATTTATATTTTTGACCATAACCAGGAAATCTGGTGGATTCTACTTTTGTTCATAGTCAAGAACTTACTAAGGAATCAAGGTCAATGATAAGTCTCTGAGTTTCGCTGTGCTCTCTCACACTTGAGTTCTGTACATCTTTCTAAAATTTTTACTTGGCACCATATATTTGCCATCGGAAGAATAATGGAATTTTCCAAGTAACCTGCTCTTTTGTGCTGACAACTGAAGTGATATGTGATGTTTTCACTAAAAATGGAGTCTACAAAATACTTTCTTGCTTCCATTGTCTAGATAGATGTTTCTTTTTTCCTTTCCAAGACGAATTTGTTGATATAAGCTCAAAATTTCATCCCTTTCCGTGTCCTCTGGGAACTCGCTCTGTCCGTTTTCCCGGTGTGTTTCTTGCGTCTTCATCAGTTTTGTTTCCATTGTCTCCTGTCATAGCTGCACAGAAACATCAAGCTTCGGCTATTTATTTTTATTTTTTTTAATAATTTTATTAAATCATAATTGTGTACATTGGTGCAATCATAGGGCAGAATGTGCTTCAAATACAATCAGAAATATTTTCATCGTACTGTTAGAGATAGCCTTCATGGCATTTTCTTGATCACTGTATAAAGACATTGATACTCTACATTTAACAAGTTTCACCAGTACCCTGCTAAGATGCAC
>CAUYON010212348.1:0-13695 GCA_963573935.1 Arctocebus calabarensis
GTACCCTCAGTTCTCAGGACGCACAGATGTTCACGAAACAGGCAGCACCTGAAGATGTGAGACATGGCAGAAGCATTGTCCAGCCTGCCATTGCCTCATAGGCAGGCTAAGGAGGTTGTCCCTGGGGAGCAGGGCTAGGCCGGGGTGCTGTCGTCCAAGTTGGGGGAGCACAGTGTGATTCCAGCAAGGTGGCGGCAGCTCAGTCAATCTGGGGCAAGTTGTGGAAGCTTCTTCCTGCCTAACTTTGCCTCCAACTTTCCCTTCCTGGGGATCCTGCTCGCAGCTCCAAGAGTCCCTGCTCTGCCAGAGGAAAGCTGGCCGCTTCTGTTCCCACCATCCCCCCTCCCCAGCTGCTGCAAACAATTAAGCCCTGGATAGCCATTACCTAGTGGTGAAGGACCCATATTGATTAAGGATAATTATATTTACTCTTTAGCAGTGTGAGGCCTGGTAGGAATATTTTTTGTTAATTTACTGCTACTTAACCTCAGAAATGGGGACTGATATGCCAGCCCCACCTGGATCACCCATCACATTCTCTCTTTCTCTCTCTTTCAATCTTTTCCTCCCTCCTCCCCAATTTTTTAAGCTTCAGTGCTAGGAAGAAAGGTGACGCAGAGGTGTCTCTTCTATGTCTGTAATATAAAAAGCCAGACCCAGTGAGAAGCTGGCCCAGGTGCCCTCTGTGCCTGGTGGGGTGCACCCCCACCTCTCCGTCCCTCCAGCCTGCTGGCCCTGCCTCCCTGACAGCACGTCTCACTCTTGGCACTTTATGTTGGTCAAGCAGGAGCACAGCTTCCCTTGTTGCCATGTTCTAAGTGGTTTCATTCATTCTGTAGACCTTTTCTAATACCGGGCTGGGCACCAGGCTTACGTGGCCCACAGTCTAGTAAGGGAGACCAGATGGGAAGACACAGGCACCACCAGAGGGTGTGGGTTCACACCTGGCTGCCAGCACTCACTGTGCCACCTTCACTATCGCCTAAGGCAAGTGGCTTCTCTAAGACTCAGTTTCCCCAAATGTAAAGTTAAGATGGTAATCTCCCTGCTTCACAGGACTATTGTGACACACAGGACATGAGACCACGTATGTGGGGTGCTCAGCAATGCCTGGCTGAGAGCCAGTGCCCAAAAAAAGGTCATTGTGAGGGTGCAGTGAATGTTGACCACACACCAGGCAGATTTCATGCACACTGGCTCCTGTCATCCTCACGAGAACCTTAGGAGGAAACAGAAGCATGAAGAGGCTGAGAAACTTAACTGGGTACGAGGTGAGCTGAGAGCCAGCCTCTGGCAGCCTGGCTCCGTGCCCATCTGCAGAGCCACTGTGCTGCTGTGTCCACCTCCACCCACCCGCAGTGACACTGGTGGCCATCCTTCTGTCTGCAGCAGCAGAGAGTGTCATGGGGCACAAGGAAAGGTACCTTAGATAACCCCGGGGGGACTGGCATCTGGGACGAGCTCCTGAAAGAGAATAAATGGGCTCTTCGGGCAGAGGGAACTGTGTGTCCGGAGCCCAGAGGTGGAAGAACACAGTGTGTTTGGAGAACAGCAGATATTTCAACGTAAGTGGATGATAGCCAGCGTGACCATGTATCCTAGTTTGTCTGGGACTGTCCTGGTTTACACCTATTGACCCAGCTTAATTATAAATAGTCCCTGGTTTACGCTCAGACAATCCCAGTTAGGATGACAAATTATATGGGCACCGTAATTCTAGCGTGCTGGTAGGTAGCAGGGAAAGGCAAGGGAGAAGTAAAAACAGGGTTTTGCCAACCCACCTAAGGACTCACTTCATCCAGGAGTGAATTCTAGAAAGACAATGTTAGAGCCCACAGACCTTTGACCTGCAGTGGTCCAGGGGGACAATGATATTGAAGGTAGGAAGTGGAAGCAAAGCTTTGGTTAGCAGGAGGCAGCAGGGTTGGGGGTAAGAGCATGGACTCTGGCACGAAGCTCTCCTGGTTCAAATCCTAAGCCAGTCACTGTTTGGTTATATGACCTTGGGTAAGTTATGTAATCTCTGTGTCTCACTTTGTTTGTGTCTGAGTAAGGTGTATAATAGAACCACCTCCCAGGGCTGTTTTGAGTATTCCACAGAGGTAACAGGTAAGGCAGTTGTAGCAGGCCGTGGTCAGCAGCAAGAGGAGGCGTCCTCAGTCTCCAGCTTAGGTAACTAGAATGAAAGTTTGAGAACAGGAAACTTGGGGCTGGAAGACAGTAAGCCCTGTAAAGATACACTGGACTTGAGGTGCCCAAAGTGAGTGGAGATAACACATAGGTAACTGCACATGCCATGTGTGGCATTCAAGGAAGGTCAAGGCTAAAGATTCCAACCTTGGCTCCATCTGCTTGCAGCTAGGACTGGATGGGGTGGGGAAAAGCACCGGGGGGGGGGGGGGCACCAGCAGCCTTTAAGTTGTGGAGGGAGTAATCCAAGGTGTGATCACAAAGGCAGGAGAGAATTATGTCCTAGAACCCTAGAGACATCTAAATTGCAATAATGAGGAGTTTTTAAACGTGTCAGGCCACACGGGCCTGAAGAACGCCTGCTGGATATAGCGGTAAAGGCCATCAGTGACCTTGGTGGGCGCGTTCGCTGTGGACGGTGGAGATTGCAGAGTGAATGGGAAGCCAGGAAGCCGAGGGAACGCTGTGGACTGCGTTTGAAGCTTGGCTCTGAAGGAAAGGGAGGCAACTGCAGCAGCGTGATGCGGGGTCAGGGGAAGTGTCTTTGTCTGTAAGAAGCAGGAGCCTTGAGCACGGGAGGGAGAGTGATGTGGAGAGGCTGAAGATGTCCGATAAAGGCTTAATTGATGGCGCAGAGTCCTTGAGGAGGCAGGAGGGGACGAGACGCCGGGTGCACCGGCGGGGGCAGCTCTGACAGGAGGAAGGCTGCCTTCTCCTGTGAGATGGAGGGAGAGAGATAAGAATGAGTGGTTTCTCAGATAACTCTGTGAGGTGGCTGTGCCGAGGGCAGGGAGGCAGGTAGCCACCATTTTCTCTGGAGCATCAGAGGAAGATCTTCTGTCTGGAGGGAAGGGATGGGAGTCGGAGGCCTGAGGAAAGGAGTGAACATCCCACAAGCTGTTTCTCAGGGCAGGTAGAGGACAACTAGGGACCTGGGCAGAAGGCTGTCGCTAGGGTGTTGCATGTGGATCCTGTGGCCCCCTGGGGTGATGGCAAGCAGATGCCGTGGGTTTTGGTGACTAGAAAGTTGACCAATGGCAGAGACTGAAAAGAGGCCAGAGAAGTGTATCCAGCATCAGAGAAGCGGGATGCCTTTTTGTAGTTTGGTAACAAAGGACTAATTGTGAAGTGGTGCTGATTATTAGGAGGAAGCCCCCTCAGCATCCTTTCTTAGAGGGGTCTGCTGGCACATGGTGACCTTGAAAGCAGAGTCCGTGTCCAGGTTTCCGTCACCTCATTTCCTCACCCCCTTAGCAGGCCCAGCGTATTTAACAGGCCGTTTCAAAATGGGGAGCGGCTGAGCAGGTGAGTGTCCTGAGCAATGTATGCCTTGCTCCCCTCCTGAGAGGCACCCCCGCCTCATGCCTGCCTTCCTGCCCTGGCCCTCGCCCCGTTCTGCCCCTGCAAGTGCCCACCATGCCTCTGCTGTGTGCAGGCCACGTCTCTCGTCAGGGTCACATGGGGAATTGGAAGGTGAAGACATGTTTGCTGTCATTCCTGGTGTGAGCGTGAGCCCAGGTCTCCAAGTGCATTAAACCTGGCTGGGCCCCAAATCCACTCGCAGACCCCATTCATGCCAACATCAAGGGATCACTGTGTCGTCTCCAGCACTGGGGTTTGGGGTATCTGTAAATAACAGTGCACAATGTAGCTGAAGGACAGTGGTAACACAGGGTAAGGTAAACACAGGTTCAAATGTGAAGAGCCTACACCTCTGAAACCGTAGTTTTCTGGTCTCTTGATCAGGCTTATTTCATCCTTGTCACTATTGTCTTCCTGACTTCGCAGCCTGACTCCCATGGCTTGATCCAAGAACTGTGAAAGGCAGGGCTGAAGGTACTTCACTGGCTCCCAAGGGGCAAAATGAAGCAAGATGTCCACTCAGGAAAGGAGGACCACAGCTCCCTCCTCCCAGAGGCCACCCGGACTCCTCCAAAAGGAGCAGAAACAGATGGGCTTTATTTTTAGCACCCCTTTTGGGCCCTTGAGTCTTGCCCCACTTTCTGAAAGCAGAGAGCTTAGGGCCCACACCATCTGGCCATAGTTTAGGGATGGGCAGCCTTTGCCTTCTCTTGAGGAAAAGCCAGGGGAATGTGGCCCTCCTCATGTCCACATTTTCCAGGCCAAAGAACAAGTGTGGTGGGGCCTCCACTGGGACCAGATTCTGTTGGACCCACACTGCTCAGGCCTGTACCTAGGGCCCTGTCTCTCATAGGGCCTCCAAGGGCCTCGCTACGGGAATGAAAAATTCCAGGGGCTGTTCTGACCCCGCTGTCCCCTCCGCAGACCCCCAGCTAGAATTTTCTAGAGCTTTGCTCAAGTTTCCCTGTAGGACTAGAAAGAAATCTATAACTCAGAGGGCTAAAGACAGTGAAAGCGATGTGGAGGCTCCCAATTTGGCTCAATCCAGACGGTGTAACAATAAGCATCATTTATTCATTCATTCAGCAAAGGGTGGAACTCAGGCCCACAAAGATGCTAAGGATGCAAAAATGAACATAATAATCTCTGCCCTCAAAATGCTGTTTATACCCATTCGTTGTCTCAAAACTTGTGGCAGGGACTGCCATGATCCGGGGACCCAAAGAGTAGGGCTGAGAAAGCTGGGGTTTCTCGTTCCTGAATGGAATCCTGGAAGTTTGTGGTTTCTGTCCTCTTTTTCTGTTCCCTGGCAGTGACCCTTGGTTCCTTCCAACTGCCACGTGTTCTCTGCTCATGTAGACAATGGCGCTGGGAAGGCACGCCCTGCAGAGGAGCGGGCGCCACTCACCTCGGCAGAGTCACAGCACTCACTGGCGGCTCCATAGAGCCCCTGATGGTACCTGTCCAGTGTGAAGACCCTTCTTGGAGTCACTTTCTGCCTGTTCACCGGTCATCACCAGCCTACACAGACATATGAAGTCTGACTTCTCAGACTCAGCTGGGTCTGTGCGGCCTGGATATCTCTCAATGGCATTAACTCCCTGGTTAGAGCCTCCCTGGACCTCCACAGGGACAGGGCACCTGCATTCCCACTCTCAGGTCCTGATATCTTGAGGGGAGGGTCCTTCCTACCCCACATGGCTGCTTCTCACAGGGATGCTAAAATGCAGCAGCTGAGCGAAAGGACCGGCCATCGCCCGGGCAGCAAGGGCCTCTCAGGGTAGGTGGAGAGTCTGGGCAGCTGGGAGCTACCTAGACTCCAGCACTGAGGCACCCTCGCCATCAGGACTTCTGCCAGGAGTTCTGTGAGTCCCGTGTTCCTGTCAATGCCCTGCTTATCAAGAGCAGTCCTGAATCGGAACACCTGGCCCTCTCGGTGAGCATATGGGCCCCAGACCGATGCCCACATGGCACCCCAGGTGCGTCGCTTCCTGGCTGCCTGCTCTCCCTCCAGGAGTGCTTCCATACTGCACGGTCCCAATGTGCCTCGGCCGGGAGGCGGCGGCTGAGGAGCGGGAATTGTTGGAAATGCACATCTGAGCGAAGAGTCATCGCCTGGCCCCCAGGGCAGCTCGAGCATAGCCTCCTGCCAGACCATACTTCTGAATTTGTTCTTCCCTCCTAAGGAGCCCCAAACAGTAGTCAACTGAAATGAGGCATTAAAGTGAAAGTGAGCAGAAGGGGTAGAGTGCCCAGAAAAGCCCGGGTGCACGGGAGGAAGACAGGCGAGACCCCAGGAAAAGCGAGAAACTGACATGGCCAGTGTCCGTACACAGTAGCCTCATTGTGCGACAGGAGTGTTACCTGCTTAGAATTGTTACTTACTCTTCGAGTCAGTCCCCCAAGATGAGTAATGGTATCCTCAAGAGAATTTAACTTGCCCGAAGTCGCACAGAGACTAAGCTGAATGTGCTAATTCTAGAGAAAAAAGAACTTTTCCAAGGGAGGTGCCCAAGAAGCCTCAGAAAGTAGCAGATAAAGAGTCAGGAACAAGGAAATTCCCTGCTGTCTCCCTACAGAGAATGGGGAAACAAGCTGACCTGTAAGCTCATGGATCCTCCTGCCTGCTGAGTGGGGCTCAGGCATGCACTGCTCAGCATGGAAACTTCTAACTGCATGGGGAGAGAGAAACATTGCGTGCCCAGAAGGTGCGTGTGTGTCTAAACCTGTGAGCCAGAGGGGCCTGCACAGGTGAGGGGATTTGAAGGGGACCGTGCCACAGACTGCCTCCCAGCTGGGGCTCAGGAGTGATGGCTCTGCAGTACAGGACAGCAAGGAACAGTGATGGGGCCTCTGACTAATTAGATGAACTGCGAGTGTCATTCTGCTAAAAGCAGAAGAACTGATAAATTTTTTACTTGACCCACTAATAATTTTATCCATTAAAAGGTAGAACAGACAAATAAGGGAACTGAGTCCAGACTTCATTGTGATCCACAGAATAGAAAAAAACCATTGATATGAAGAAGGGTAGTCTCAGGGCAAAGGCTCTGACTATTTTGTTCAGTGCAGTGTCCCTCTGCACAGAACAGTGCCTGGCTCATTGTTCTTGCTGCATTATTTGTGTGGTGACAAAAAAGAGCAGAGATGGGAAGCTGAAGAAGACAGCCACATCATCTGAGCATGACTGATAGCCAGGAGAGGGGACACTGGGCACCTGCAGACATCATAAGCCTGAGCCTTATAAAGGTCAAATCTAGGAAGTGCAACAGAGAGGCAAGGTTAGTTCTGTGGCCAGAAGGGCCAAAAGGGAATGCAGAAAAGTGAAATGTCTGTATTACTGTTTTAAACCCTGCCTATCCAAGAAAGAAGAGAGACATCAAAAACAATGGTTTATAAATTATAAATCAAGTTTATACATGAATAGAGGAAGGGAGTGGATAACAAATTTCATTTGAGAATCAAATGAAAAAGATAGAATTTGTCCCCCAGGAGGTACAAATACACATCTGTACAACATTTTTGTATGATTTTAGAAGGGATTGGAAATGTAGTGTTAAGATCTAACATAAAAAAAAAATCAATGAAGATGCAAAGAATACTTCCAAGGAGTTCTTGCTTGGAAAAGGTACAAGACCTATCAGAAGATGGAAAGGCATGATCAGAACACTTAAGAAAATTGGTAGAAACTGCCCTTTTAAAGATGATCAGCGAGGACTTTCTAACTGCCAAATCCAGTTGGTATTTTTGCTGTTACCTCAGGAGTCCCATCCAACCTACTCTCATTTGTTTACGCCAGATAGGACTCAAGAGGAAGACCTACAAAGCAAGTGAATGGTCAGATGTGCTTCACATAACACAGCCAATGACCTCCTGAAACAGTCGTCCACCTTCAGATTTAGTACATTAAACTAATGTTAATGAATTGGGGAACCTGCTATTTAAAGGAGTCCTGGGTCAATCCTTCTGCAGAGGGAATTGGCTTTAGAAATTTATTTCTTCCTATTTCAAGCTTCCTTAATGGGACATACCTACTCTCAGCCTCACCCGTGGTTTTTGCTGAGCTATTTATGCATAGGAATCCAGGTTGCTGGTGAAACCAAGCTCGTGTACAGTCTGTAAATGAGATCACGCAAAGAGCTCAACAGCACGGAGCACATGTCTAATGAATGCCAAGTATTTTTTAATGAATTTTTAAACACTGAGAACAAAACGTAAAAAGAGGAATGGACTATAAGGTAGAACTTTCTTTTAGATCAAAATGTTAAAACAAAAATAACCTGGGATACCACTTCATACTCAGTAGGATGGTTACCAGAAAAATGGAAAATAGCAAGTGTTGGCAAACAGGTGGAGAAACTGGATCCTCACACATTTCTGGTGAGAATATAAAATAGCGCAACTACTGTGGAAAAGTTTGGCAGTTCCTCAAAATATTAAATATAGGATTACCATATGGTCCAGCAATTCCATTTCTTGGTGTCTAGCCAAGATAACTGAAAACAAATGTTCAAACAAGATTTGTGCAACAAATGTTCACAGCAGTGTTATTCACAGTAGGTGGGCTGGGCTAAGTGGGGAATGGGGAGTAATTATTTAATGGGTGTGGAGTTTGTTTTTTTTTGTATGAAAGGTCTTTATTAGCAGGGAAGCTGCAGAGCAGCGTTAAGGGGAAGGAGAAAGAGAGAAGGGAGAGAAGGGAGGGAGAGAGAGAGAAAGAGAGACATGAGACACGCGGGGGAAGGAAGAGAAAAGAGAGACACACGGGGAAGGAAGAGAAAAGAGCGAGGTTTTTTGAGAATGCTGTAAATGTTCGATTGAATATGTAGTGCTCACAGCTGTGCAACAAACACTAAAGCCACTGATTGTACACTTTAAAATGGTGAATTTTATGTTATATGAATTTCACTTCAAGTTTTTAGAAAAAGAGATGTGACAGTAGACACAGACCTCAGAGAGACGATGCTAGATATGTTGCTGGCTTTAAAGACAATGGAAGGGGCCATGAGCCAAGGCATGCAGGGGGTCTTTTTTTTTTTTGAGATAGAGCCTCAAGCTGTCACCCCAGATAGAGTGCCGTGGCGTCACAGCTCACAGCAACCTCCAGTTCCTGGGCTCAAGCTAGTCTTCTGCCTCCACCTCCCAAGTAGCTGGGACTACAGGCACCCACCACAATGCCCAGCTATTTTTTTTTTTTTTTTTTGGTTGCAGCCGACATTGTTGTTTGGCGGGCCCAGGTTGGATTCGAACCCACCAGCTCAGGTGTATGCGGCTGGCGCCTTAGCCCGTTAAGCCACAGGCGCCGAGCCATGCAGGTGGTCTTAACCAAGAAAAGGCAAAGGAAACATTCTCCCTTAGCCCCTCCAGAAGGAAAACATCTTAACATTGTTCCTCTGAGACCAATTTTGCACTTTGACCTCCCAAGCTGTAAGAGAATAAATTTCTGTTATTTAAGCCACTTTAAGAAAATATGATGAGGGTTAGGGGTAAGGGAATAGATAGAGATGAAAACAAGATGGTCCATGAGCTGAGATGTTGATACTGAGTGATGGGGTTCCATGGGGGTTCATTGCCCAGAATCTCTCTACTTTAGTCTATTTGTTATTTTTCATAATGGAAATGTTTTAAAAATCTGAATGTATATGTATTGAAATGTGCCAAAAAAATCCTATTTGTCTATAGAGAACTCAAATTAATCAACAAAAAAAAGCAAACAATCCCACAAGAAACAGGAACCGAACGTCTGTGCGGAAAACAAATGGCTAACAAACATATGAAAAAATACTCATCATCCCTGATCATCAGAGAAATGCAAATCGAAACCACTGAGATATCACCTAACCCCAGCGAGAATAGCCCATATCAAAAAGTCCCAAAGCTGCAGATGCTCGCATAGATGTGGAGAGAGGGGAACACTTGTACGCTGCAAACTAATATAGCCTCTTTGGAAAGAAGTATGGAGACTCCTCAAAGAACTCAAATTAGACCTCCCATTTGATCCCACAATCCCATTACGAGGCATCTACCCAGAAGAAAAAAAAATAATTTCATCATAAAGACATTTGCTGAAGATCAATTGGCAATTCCTAAGATGCCCATCAACCCAAGAATGGATTAACAAACTATAGTATAGGCTTAGAGCCTATAGCTCAGCAGCTAGGGCACTAGCCACATACACCAGGGCTAGTGGGTTCGAACCTGGCCCGGGCCTGCCAAACAACAATGACAACTACAACAAAAAAAATAGCCGGGCGTTGTGGCAGGTGCCTGTAGTCCCAACTACTTGAGAGGCTGAAGCAAGAGAATCTTTTAAGCCCAAGACTTTGAGGTTGCTGTGAGCTGTGATACCACAGCACTCTACTAAGGGAGACACAGTGAGACTCTGTCTCAAAAAAAACAAACAACAACAAAAAAAACTGTGGTATAGGCTTGGCGCCCGTAGTATAGTGATTACTGCACCAGCCACATATACGGAGGCTGCAAGGTTCAAACCTGGCTCAGGCCAGCTAAAAAACAACAATGACAACTGCAACCAAAAAAAAGCTGGGCGTTGTGGCAGGTACCTATAGTCCCAGCTACTTGGGACTGAGGCAAGAGAATTGCTTAAGCCCAAGAATTTGAGGTTGCTGTGAGCTGTGACACCACGGCACTCTATGTCAAGGGAGACATAGTGAGACTCTGTCTCAAAAAAAAAAAAAAAAAAAAGGCTTGGTGCCTGTGGCTCAACGGGCTAAGGCACTAGCCATGTACACCTGAGCTGGCGGGTTCGAATCCAGCCCGGGCCTGCCAAACAACAATGACAGCTGCAACCAAAAAATGGCCGGGCGTTGTGGTGGGCGCCTGTGGTCCCAGCTACTTGGGAGGTGGAGGCAGGAGACTCACTTGAGCCCAGGAATTGAAGGTTGCTGTGAGCTGTGATGCCATGGCACTCTGTCCAGGGTGACAGCTTGAGGCTCTGCCTCAAAAAAATAAAACAGCTGTGGTATATATATATATATATATATAAAATGGTATATATATATATATATATATATATAATTAAATACTATTCAGCCATAAAAGAGATGGTGACTTCCCATCTTTTGTATTAACCTGGATGGAGCTGAAACACATTCTTCTTAGTGATGTATCACAAGAATAGAAGAGCAAGTATCCAATGTACCCAATACTAATATGAACCAGCAGACGATCTAATACATGCCCACAGAAGAGAAAAACTTAATTCACTTCAAGATGAATTGGGGACAGCAGAGAGGAGAGAAGGGGAAAAGATTGGTGTGCTCCCACTTAAGGGGTTCAATGTATAGGTATATGGTATGTGTCCTGTAGTTGTGCAGGACACAATTACAAGAGGGAACTCTACCTAACAAATGCAAGCATTGCAACCTAGTTGGTTGTACCCGCACATTAATCTTGAAATTAAAAAAAAAATCCTATTTACAAAGCATCATAACTTATTAAATATTTCAAGGATGTACTGATATTTTTATAATATTAGGTACCTTTGATGAAGCATTTTCACATATATTCCTTATTTGTTTATAAAACTGTTAAATATTTGGATCAAAAAGACAGAAAGGGAGATACATGAAAACTTTTGAAGGTGATGGATCTGTTAATTACCTCAATTGAGATGTTGATATCATGGGCGTGTATTAAATATTTGTAAATTGTACAACTGATTCAGAAAGATTCTAAAGTTCCTCTCAAGCAATAAAAACACATGTAAATAGCCAAAAAAAAAACTCTGAAAACAAAGTATATTGAGAGATGGGGGCAGAGATGGGACCCATCAGACACTGAAATGTTCTATAAAGTTACAACAATTCAAAATAGTATAGGAGGAACATCAAAATAGAGAGATCAATGAACCAAAAAGTTCAAAATTAGCCCGAGCATACACAAGTCTAATGCATGACACAGTCTAATCCATGAACTAGGGGAAAGATGACTGATTTGTTATGAGCGGTTCTGGGACAATTCACACACCATCTGACAAAATGTAAGGCACTCACATCTTACGTCAGAATGAATTCTAGATTTAAATACAAAAAATAATAGAAGAAAATACAGAAAATTTTAACCTTCTAAGTTAGAAACAGCCTTCAAAGCCAGAAACTATAAAGGAAAGATTAACTTGGGTAGGAGGGAAGAGAAGGGTTTTTATTGTTTTGTTTTTTTTAATGGAGCTAAGACAAAGATGAATGACAACTGGGGAAAAAAGACAGAATGACAGATAATGCGCAACTGAGTTAATTTTTTCTTTTCTTTTCTTTCTTTCCTTTTTTTTTTTTTTTTTTGCAGGTATGGATTTTTCCACAAACCAATCAGGAGAAAAGAAGAGAAGAATGTGAAGAGGCAATTCATTTGAAATCCCAATGTCCAACAAAGTCATGGAAAGATATTCAGACTCATTAGCAAGCAAAAGAAATGAAAACTTACCATATAAAAATGGACTAAAAATGTATTTTTATCAATTTATTTATTTTTTTAGAGATAGAGTTTCACTTTGTCACCCTTGGTACAGTGCCAGCACATCACAGCTCACTGCAACCTCCAGCTCTTGGGCTTAGGCAATTCTCTTGCCTCAGCCTCCCAAGAAGCTGGGACTACAAAATATATTAAAAAGCGAAAACTTTAAAACTCTTAGGAGAAAACACAGGTATAAATCTTCATCGACTTTGGATTAGACAATCATTTCTTTTTTCTTTCTTTCTTTTTTGAGACAGTCTCACTCAGTTGCCCCTGGTAGAGTGTCATGGCATCCTAGCTCACAGAAACCTCACTCTAGGGCTCAAGTGATCCTCTTGCCTCAGCCTCTCAAGTAGCTAAGAGACTACAGGCGCCCACTACAACATTCAGCTATTTTTAGAGATGGGAGTCTCACTTTTTACTCAGGCTGGTCTCGAACTCCTGAGCTCAAGCAATCCACCCACCTTGGCCTCCCAGAGTGTTAGGATTATAAGAGTAATCCATTGTGGCTGGCCTATTAGGCAATTGTTTCTCAACATGACAGCAAAAGCACAAGCAGCCAAAGAAAAAAGGGATCAACCGGACTTCACAAAAATTTAAAAGAAAAAAAAAATGTACTTCAAAAGATACCACCAGGAGACCAGCCTCAGGAAGAGTAAGACCCCATCTAAAAAAAATCTAGCCAAGGCAGTGCCCATAGCTCAGTCGGTAGGGCGCCAGCCACATATAAGGCTAGAGGGTTCAAATCCAGCCCAGGCCAGCTAAACAACAATGACAACTGCAACAAAAACATAGCTGGCTTTGTAGCGGGCACCTGTAGTCCCAGCTACTCAGGAGGCTGAGGCAAGAAAATCACTTAAGCCCAAGAGTTTGAGGTTGCTGTGAGCTGTGACACCCTGGCACTCTACCCAGGGCATCAGCCTGAGACTCTGTCTCTAAAAAAAAAAAAAAAAAAAAGGCTAGCAGGTGTTATGGAGGTGGTCTGTAGTCCCAGATACCTGGGAGGCTGAGGCATTAAGATCACTTCTGCCCAAGACTTTGAGGTTGCTGTGAGCTATGAAACCATTACACTCCACGAGGGGCAAGAAAGTGAGATAGAACTCTGTCTCAAAAAAAAAATTAAAAAAACACACCATCGGCTAGGCTTAATCCCAGCTACGTAAGGCTAAGGCAGGAGGATCACTTGAAGGCAAGAGTTCAAGACCATCCTGGACAACATAGCAAGATACTAGCTCTGGAAATTTTTCAAAAATTATCCAGGTACAGTAGCATGTACGAGTAGTCCCAGTTACTCTAGAGCAGTGGACCCACCGGAACTCTATTAAAGGGTCACGGCATTAGGAAGGCTGAGAACCATTGCTCTAGAGGCTGAGGCTAGAGGACTGCTTGAAGCCAGGAGAGGCTGAGGTTAGAGGACTGCTTGAAGCCAGGAGTTTGAGACTAGCCTGGGCAATATGGCAAGACTCTGTCTCAAAAAGAAGAAAAGACACCATCAAGAAAGTACAGAAACAACACACTGAATGGAAGAAAATTTTGGCAAATCATTATATGATAAGGAATTTGTATCTAGAATATATAAAGAACAACAGCAACTCAATAATAAAAAAAAAAACCCTAATCTTCAAATAAGCAATAGATCTTTTTTTTTTTTTTTTTTTTTTTTTTTTTTAA
>CAUYON010212358.1:0-24571 GCA_963573935.1 Arctocebus calabarensis
CATCTACCCAGAAGGAAAAAAATCCTTTTATCATAAGGACACTTGCACTAGACTGTTTATTGCAGCTCAATTTACAATCGCCAAAATGTGGAAACAGCCTAAATGCCCACCAACCCAGGAATGGATTAACAAGCTGTGGTAGATGTACACTATGGAATACTATTCAGCCATTAAAAAAATGGAGACTTTACAGCCTTTGTATTAACCTGGATGGAAATGGAACACATTATTCTTAGTAAAGCTTCACAAGAATGGAGAAGCATGAATACTATGTACTCAATTTTGATATGAAGACAATTAATGACATGGTGGGGGAAGGGGATAGCAGAGAGGGAAAGGAGGAGGGAGGGATGTGGGGAAAGGAAGAACAGAGAGAGGAAAGGAGCAAAGGGGAGGGGTCTTAGTGTGTGCCACACCTTTGGGGGGCCAAACACGATTGTAAGAGGGACTTTACCTAAAAAGTGTAATCAGTGTAACCTGGTTTCTTGAACCCTCAATGAATCCCCAATAATAATAAAAAAAAAAAGAATATAAGGACATACCTTCAACCTGATAAAGGGCATCTACAATATTCCACAGCTACATTATATTTAACATTGAGAAACAGAATACTTTCTCCTTAGGATTCAAAATAAGACAAGAGTGTCTGCCATCACCACTTCTCATCAACATTATGCTGAAAATTGTAGTGAGTGAAGTAAGGGAGAAAAATTAGTCATCCACATTGAAAAAGAAGAAATAGAACACTCATTATTTGCAGAAAACATGATCCCTAATGTAAAAAATACCAAGGGATCCATTTAAAAAGTATTAAAATTAATAAATGAGTTTTCACATTCACAGAATGTAAGATCAATATACAAAATTCAATTGTATTTCTATATTAACAATAAGCAATCTAAAAATAAAACTAAGAGAATGTTTACATTTATAATAGAATCAAACAGAATAAATTAGTTAGGACTAAATTTTTTTTTCTTGTGAGACATAGTCTTGATTTCTTGCCTAGACAGGAATAGGATGGCATGATCCTATCTCATTGTAGCCTTGAACTCCTGGGCTTAAAAGATCCTTCAGCCTCAGTTTCCCAAGTACCTACCTGAGACTATAGGCATTCACCGCCATGCCCTGCTGAATTTTTTTAGTTTTGGTAGAGACAGAGTCTCAATATGTTGCCCAGGTTGGTCTCAAACTCCTGGCCTCAAGCTGTCTTAGCCTCCCTAAATACAGGGTCAATAAGACTAAATGTAGCAATGTAAATGCAAGACTTGTACACTGAAAGCTACCCAATATTGTGGAGAGGAATTAAAGATCTAAATAAATGGATATATCTCATGGTCATCAACTGTAAGACTCAATATCGTCAAGAAAACAATTCTCCCTAATCTGAACCGTAGATTCAAATTAATCCCTATCAAAATCTCATTTGACATTTTAATAGAAATTGACTAGTTGGTCTTAAAATTTATAAAACAATGCAAGGACCTACATCAATACGAACAATTTTGATAAACAAAAATAAAGTTGAGGGACTTTTGTTTCCTTATTACCTAATCTCAATTGGTCAATGGAATAGAATTGAACATCTAGAAGTACCTTTATACATGTGGTCTTTTGATTTGGGGCAGAGGAGCCACAAATAATTCACTGGGAGAAAGGATGTTGCTTTCAACAAATAATGTGGGGACAATGACATGCAAAAATATGATCTTATATCCTTACCTCAAACCATACACAAAAGTTAACTCAAAATGGGTTATAAAACTAAATTTAAGAGCTAAAACTACAAAACTGGGGAAAATAACAGAAGAAATTCTTTGTGGCCTTTGATTAGGCAACGAGTTCTTAGATATGAAAAGGAAAACATACTCCATTATATCCATAGAAATTGATAAAATTAGAAAATTTAACATTTTTATTTCAAAAGTAAAACTTTTTTTATTTTCAAAAGTAAAACCTTTTATTTCCTTAATGTTATCTTTTTAAATGCAAAAGATAAACTATAGGGTGGGAGGAAAATATTTAGAAATCATATCTCTAATAAAGGATGTGTATCTAGCATTTATAACGACCGCATATAACTTAACAAGATAGACTCGGCACCTGTGGATCAATGGGCTAAGGCGCCAGCCACATACACCTGAGCTGGCAAGTTCAAATCCAGCCCAGGGCCCGCCAAACAACAATGACGGCTACAACCAAAAAATGGCCAGGTGTTGTGGCGGGTGCCTGTAGTCCCAGCTACTTGGGAGGTGGAGGCAAGAGACTCGCTTGAGCCCAGGAATTGGAGGTTGCTGTGAACTGTGATGCCACGGCACTCTATCCAGGGTGACAGCTTGAGGTTCTGTCTCAAAATAAATAAATAAATAAAGATAAACAACTCAATGTAGAAATGGGCAAAAAATTTGAAATGATATTTTAGCAGCAAAGATTTATGGACTGCTTGCAAACACATGAAAAGGTATTCTCCATTATTACTCTTTAGAGAAATGCAAATTAAAACCACAGTGAGATAATTCTACATATCCACTAGAATGACAGTGAAAAAGGCAGACAACACCAAGCATTGGTGAGGATGTGGAGAAACTGAAATGCTCTCCCATGACTGGGAGAGACATAAAATGGTGCAGAAACTTGGAAAACAGTTTGGCAATTTATTAAAATGTTAAATAAATTGTTGTTAAATACAGATGTATTATGCAACCCAGTGATTCCAATTCCTAAGAAAAGTAAATGAAGATATATGGCCACACATGACGTGTAAGTGAACATATGTATAAGCATTATTCATAGTAGCCCCAAACTGAGAACAATACAAATGTCCATCAACTATGATGGACAATGACTCCTAGTCCCCCTGCTCCTGGAGCAGGATGAGTGGGAACGAGGCACCAAACCAGGTAGGGTCTGCTCTCAAGACTGTCAACAATACAAATGTCCATCAAATATGATATATTCATGTAAGAGAATTGTATTCAGCAATAAAAATGAGTAAGAAACAGATGGTGCATGCTGTAACAAGAATGAATCTCAAAACCTTCACACTAAGTCAAAACATCCAAATGCAAATATTATATAATTGCATTTCTAAAAAATGTTCAGCGATGGTAAACACCATATGTAAGGACAGGAAGTGGATTAGTGGTTGCTTAGGCAGAGATTAATTCAGACATGAGGGAATTTTGTGGTGATGTATATGTTCTAAAACTGGATTTGGAATGAGTGATGGTTGCACAATCATCAGTCGTATAAATTTCCAAAAAATCTTTAAAGGCCATGCTTACAGTGGGTGAATTACGTGGTATGTAAATTAAATCTTCCACATATTGTTTTTTAAAAAGAGTAAAGACTAAATTTTTCTATAGATCCTAGCTAGAACAAAGCTGAAATTTAATGGGTTTCTTTCTATTTATTGAGCACTAAAGCATCAGGTGCTGTTCAGAGCATTATGAAAATCGTTTTTATTTAATTACCATAAGAACTCCGAGGTAGAAATTATTTCTCTATTTTACATGTGAGGAAAGAGCCACAGAGAAAAATAAGCAAAAATCCAGGGTCACTCAGCTGACGAGCAGGAAATCAAACCCCTATTTGTCTGGTGGCAGGGCCCAGCCTCCCAATGATTGCCAGAAGTCCATTGTTTGTGACCTTCTAAGCAAATTCATTCTAGCTTTGTGTCCTATAGAAGATAGATTACCCAACTTTCAATAGTTCCTTCCTTTAAAATCTTGTTGGACATGTTGGGTTTATTTTCCTCCTTCCCATTTGGGTCATCCACTTTCCCATCAATTTCTGCAGTTCAGGGTTTTTTAATCTTCAGTTGAGTTACAGCTGTGCCTTAGCTATGTTTTAATCTTTGCTTGCATCAGGTAATGGTGGCAGACCTCAACATCTTGGATCAACAAAGCAGAGGACTCCAGCCTAGTAGGGAAACTTCTTTCTTGTTGTTTGGAAAGGCAAGTTTCCCATAGCTTATATTTTGCATGAACAGTAGGCCTATTGAATCTGCTGAATATGGCAACGTTTTGGAGAAATATAAATTGATCATACAATGCATGTTACAGAAACCCATTTGTCTCTATGGGTTCACATGAGACAGTTTATTCCACAGGTTAACTTTCTAAATTAAATCCTTTTCTAAAGTCAAAACACTAAGAAGAATGAGACTTCATAAATGAATAATGCATTTTTTCTTTAATAACGAACACAGTTTGAAGTTGAAAGGTCCACTGGGCAGATCTGAAATGTGGGAACAATTCATAATTGAGGGCCTAATGTTCCATTTAAAAAAAAAAATCCCTTTGAGGTATCATCAGACAAACTTAAAAATTCTCCACCACTGGCCATTTCCAAGTAAAGATGCCAGTTTGACCACACATTTTAAACATGTGTCTGGAGAATTTTATGTAGCTCCTTTTGCAAACTTAAAGAGAAATATATTCTCTGTTACCAAAGAAAATTGGTCTTTTGGGAGGATTTGGAAATGGAAAAAATGTAGAAAATAATCCACAAGTAAATGCTACGGCAGTTTCTATGTGTACCTATGCCTGTACTGGTTATATAAGTTGGGCTCTTTTGAAGACTCCACACATATGTTATACATAAATGTGTTCTGGAAGAAAGGTAAAGAGAAAGAAATGATGGCCAGAGAGTGGCCTAATAGAAACCTAAGCCATTTCACTGAGCATTGGTTGCTAAAGTCTGTCTTCAGCTAAGACCACCACGTGGTGAACCAAGGCCCATAAAAGACCATATTGACAACCACTTAATTGAACAACAAACCATAACAGTGTCATGGCACAACTGTAACTAGAGATGTGCATCTCTACTGAGATAGAGGAGGGGCTCATTAATTTTTGCTTTAATTATC
Source organism: Arctocebus calabarensis (assembly GCA_963573935.1). Lineage (NCBI taxonomy): Eukaryota > Metazoa > Chordata > Mammalia > Primates > Lorisidae > Arctocebus > Arctocebus calabarensis. The sequence goes on from CAUYON010212358.1 coordinate 4,871, forward strand.
CTCTAATTCCTTTGTTTTATCTCTGTTTTTTACTCAAAACCCATTTTAACCAACTTCTGACTCATGTATTTGTCTAAGGGTTTAAATCAATTTCCCTCTTTTAGAGAATAAGAAATTCAAAAAGAACAATCTCAGCTGTTGCTGGAAAAGAAAAGTGTCCACTGGGACGATGAACCAGAGTTACAGGATCTGGTCCATGACTCAGACCACAGGCTGATGGAGGCAAAGGGCTTTCATCCTTCAGGCCCGGGCTGGGACTCCTAGTCCCCCTGGAGCAGGATGAGTGGGGATGAAGCACCAAACCAGGTAGGTTCTGCTCTCAAGGCTGTCTAAGTCATCTGAAGTCAGGGCTGGTGGGCACCGAGCCCAGGGAAAAAATGTCAGCACCCATGTTGTGGGATAATTCTCCCCTACTCTGGACTAGTGAGAGGAATAGAGGATGGGTCATAATGTGGGCTCCATCTTCATCACACCCCAAAGTCTAAGTATTTGAAAGAGTGAGACCCAGGTCTCTACCTCTGCCAGGAAAACTGAAATTCCACTAGGTACATAGCAGTGTGTTTTTCTCACCATTGCCAGCAAAGTGGGTAATTAGTGTTAATGTCCACATTTACAGATGATGCTTCTGGGTCTCAGGGAGGGCAAGGAACCTGCAGCAAAATGCTTGGTGCCCTGATGACAAAGCCAGGATAGAGCCCCTTTCCTGAGCCCCACCCTGACTCTCCCTGTGGTAAACTGCACTAGCCATCTGAAATCACCATTGTAGGAGAAATTTGCTACTTATTCTTTTAATAGAGGGATGGAGACAGGACCCTAGAAGATAACAAGAAGAAACTGTTCTACCAGCAGCATACAAAACCCAACTCTGTAGATGGTTTTAGCATTTTCCCTCATGTTCCTTCCCTCTTCTTTTTCTTGGTTGGTATCCCATCGTGTGTGTCCTTGGAGACTAAGGTAGGACTGCCAATTGCCACTGTGGCTAAAGGGCTCCACGGTTTCCATTCAGAGGTAGGGGTTGTAATTTCACATCTGAAATTTGGTTTGGATTGAACTTGGGGCCACAATTCTCATATCCAAAAAGAAAAAAAAAAATCTTCTTTACAAAGACTTTTTTAAAAAAGTATTCGAGTTTCAAGTAGAAAGGGGAAAATTCACAAGTCCCAATTATAAATTCTTACTATTTTTGATGATGAGCATAGGCATCCTTTTTAAAAGATCATTGTTCAGCATAGCATAGGTGATGACTATTGGAACATTGTCAGGACCTAGTATTCTGGAAACTGCCAAAAATATTGATATAGACAGAAATACTTTTCCAAAACATCTTCTAAAGACTAACCTGTTCTCCTTCCATCTCCTTGGTGGGAATTTGTGTTCAAGAGGCTCTTGGGAATGCAAATAGTGATATCTAGTTAAAAAGAATTTTAAATATTAATCATTGTTTTATAATATGTTCAAGTTGTAAAAATACATGTATGCCATCTATAAACACTGTCTATATATATGCTATTTAATGAAATATATACACACATTTAAATGGCTTCTATGATCCTTGTTATAGGTGGGGAAACTGAGGCCCAGCAAAACAACTTGCTCAGCTTCCTACATAGCTCCTAAGGGACAGAATTGGCTCAGAATCACAAGCTACACTCATGACAGCTCAAAGCTTCTCACAAATAATATTCAGAACATAAAAAGCCTCAAGTGTCTCTGTATATGAATATGCAGTGCCATGTGAGTCAAAGTGTTTGTATTTGCCCAGCGCTGGTCGGAACCATCTGTAAGATGGAAGACAAATATTTCCCTCCACCATCTGGGATGAGCTTGTGACTAACAACTGATTCCCTAAATTCAGATGGATAAAAATATTAAATTTTACTTAAATCTCTATTTGATTAGAGATTGATTAGTCTTCAATGTACCCTAATCTGCTGTTGAGAATGAGAAATGAATCAGAGACAATGAACAAACATTGTCTACCTCTTGCTTCTCAGCACCCTGCTGTGGCGCTAACACAAGACAAGCTGCTCTGACATTGCCTGTTTTCCCATCATCAAAGGCAGGTGCAGGTTCCCTTTCCTACATCACCTTTGAACTTTTCTCAATGTTTTCTCATAGCACATTCCATCTTCTATTAATGTTTTGTTTATACTATAATTCCCCACTACGTCACAGTCCCTTTTGGGACAGGGACTATTTAGCATCCAAACAGCATGGAATTAGCAGAGTAGAGGCTTACCAAACATTCACTGAATGAATGAGGGTGACACAGGGACAGGTCCCACATGAATGAACTCAGGGATCATGGAGCGTTTGCACAAAAGCATCGCCAGGCAGCAGGGATCAGTCAGATTGGAGACGTGCGCTGCCTGGCTCAACTGCCCAATCCATTTTTAGCCAGGAGAAAAATGTTATTCTGGAGTTAAATAACCTTTCTCTTCATTTAAATTGTCTTTTTCATGTTAAAGAGAGTCTTTGTTTATAGAAACCATGCTACCTTTCCATTAACTGCAGGACAGGCACACATCTGTTTTTCTAGCAGTGGGAAAGTGCTGAATTAAGCCATTTACACTTTCTTGCCTTTCTCTCACCTGACCAAAAGCAGAGCAGGGCTGTCCAACCTTTTGGCTTTTCTGAGCCACATGGGAAGAAGAAGAGTTGTTTTGGGCCACCCATTAAATACACAAACACTAATGAAAGGTGATGAGCAAAAACAGAGTTCTGTCAGTGCATAATTTTCATAATATCCAACACTACATATAAGAAAAAAGTCCTCATATCACAATTAATTCAATAGCCCATTCAGAGAATCTTTTAAAATCATTGAGCAGGGGTCAAGTTTGTGGTCACTAATACAGAAAATGTACAAATCTAAGTAATAAAATATCTTTTTTCCAATTTTTTTTAAAAAGTAAAGGAAAAGTGGGCAACATGAAACTACTGAGATATTCAACATAGTATTTGAGAAATTAATGCATCATTATCTGGTTCCAGGGAGGTAGTTGCAAATCTCAGTGAGCTCTCAAGGTTCTCACCAGATACTTTGGTTCTAATTTTACCATTAATGTCCTTGCTTACATATGTAGGTGCTGCCAAAAAGTCATAACATGAGTAAGGCATGATTATAAAGCAATCCAGTTCAGTAAAGAGACACGATCAAAGTTTTCTTAAAGTTGAATATCAGATCCCAGCTGTGTGCATTCCATTTGAATGTTGGCAGATGACATATTTATATTGACTGAATATGGAGGTACAAATGAACCAAAATGTTGATGATTTTCCTGGAAATCTTGAAATCTGTTTTCACATTTCTGTATCAAATTGAAAAGCAAGACTGAGTATTTTTTTGTTGTTCACAGGACTGAGTTTACCCAACATGTTGAAATGTATAAACTTATTTGTCTTAATTTGAGCTTGCCATAATTTTAGTTTTATTTGAAAACTTGCTGCTATCATTTGAAACCTTGTATTGGTAGGTTGGTTTTCACCTCAAAGATATGTGTTTAACCTATTTAAATGTGCAGTCAGATGCACTAAAAATGCCAAATCTGTGAGCTAGTCTTCATCAAGTTCTGGTCCAAATTTGGTTTTGTGATTTCATAAATGACTTGATAATATGTTGCAAATCATAAAATCTTTTCAACATTTGGCCTTGACTTAACCATCTTACTTCCAAAAAGTAAATAATGTGCCATAGTCAGCATCAATACTTTTAAGGGATTCATTTAACTGCTGCTGATTCAGTCACTTGGCCCTTATGAAATTAACTATCTTGATAATGATTTGAATGATGTTGTTCATTTTTAACACTTTTCTGCATAGATGTTCTTGAGGTACTGTGCAATGAAACTCCATGTATTCTCTTCTATCATCCCTCTCTTTTGCCAGAGTCACCAGATATCTTGATAACAGACAAGGAAAATTGCTTTACGTTTTTTCTTGCTTTGTATAAATCTTGATTCAATTGAGTCTTTTAACGGCACTAAAGAAGCCATTTCTTCATCATTATATTCATGTCAGTACCTCTAATAAAAATGGCAATTTGAACCATCTTTGTCACATCAGTGCTATCAGCCATCCCCAAAGCAGAGACTTTAAAATTAACAGCTTTACTCTCTAAATTTCTTTCAATAGGTTTTTCCAATTTCTTCAATTCTCCTAGCTATAGGTTGGTGGGCAAAACTGATTTTAGAAATCTCCCCTCCCCCCCGCCTTTTTTAGGACTGCCATGCTTTCTGTACATTGCTTAATAAACTCACCATCAGTAAATGGCTTTGATTTTTTTGCTATTAAATATGCTACCACATAACTAGCTCTTACAATGAAATCCATCAGAGCTGTAACATTAAAAAAAAAAAACTTTGCTGAGAAGGCTAGACATTTTTTTAGTTTTGCTTTTTTCCTTACAGTATAGTCCTTCATATGCATCAAATTTGAAGCATGATTTGCATATGATGCCTTTTCAAATTAAAGTCTTTGACAGGTTGCACCAATTCCTTACCAATTAAGCAGAGTGCCTTATTATTTGCCTCAATAAAAAAGTAGTCATCTGACCCTTTTCATTGAGCAATCTTCCTTCATCCATAAATTTATTTTGGGGAGTTCTGTTTTCTCTTGAGACACTGTAGAAGCCATGCTTGAATCAAAAAAATAATAATAACTAAGGGACCATGTTTACTTTTATTGTGAAAATTAATTGACAGAAAAATAGAAAGCAAAGCTTGGGCCTTTCCACCTCCTGGCTACTGATGCAGGGTGAGGGATATGGTGAATTATACAGACCGGTGGGGCACTACCAAGATGTGGAAATACCTTAATAATCAAATAAGAATGCTTACCTGCCTTCTTAACTAACATTAAACACCTAATGTTGCCATGTTAGGTTGAAATATTATTGATGATTGCTGCCTCACTGAGTCACCACAAGCACACATAATGTCCCATGGTGCCAATTAGAAGATTATGGAAGCCACACATAGCCATGAAACTGAAACCATGCACACAGATAGCAAGAGCCTACGTGTGTTTATTTTATGTGATGCTGTGATACCACATTGCTTCTACAAAGTTCATGCTTGAGAATCATGCAGTTGAGCTCCACCAAAAAGTCAGAAAAACCCCTCATGATGTTTTAAGTTTATGATTTTCTGGTGGGCCGCATTCATAGTCTGTGAGGTGGACACCACTGGGCCTAGAGTAAAAGTGTAATTTGGGGACAGCCTGAAAAAAATTCTTAGGATGAAGAGACCAAAGCCAATCCAGACTCAAAGCAAGTAGAACAGTTGCTGTAGATGGGCATTGAAAGAAAAGGCTCTCACCATGATGAGCAAAGATGGCCTGGACTTTGGCCTTTGGTCTCCAACTCATATCTCAATATTGTGAGTAGAAGACCACCAGTAGACCTTGTCTTATTGACAAGTCTAACATTCATAGCTATTAAGAGGTGGAATGGGTCTGCTTCTGACTCCAGAGTTCATCTCTTGCTCATATATAGCTTTTGCTCTTTCAAAGACACTTTTACACGCACTTTCTTAAATAATCCTCAGGGAAGAAGCATAACAGCTGTTACAGACACATTGACCTAGGTTAGAATCCTTGCTTCCTCAGTAACTGCTATGTTAACCTTGGGCAAAGTTTAACTTCTTTGAACCCTAGTGTCCATCTATAATACACAGACAAAAATAGAATCCACCTCAGGGGTTAAGATGAAATAAGATAATGTATCTCCAATATTTGGCCATGAGCCTGGCATATCCCAAGTGCCTAACAAGTCAGCTGTAAGTGATGTAAATACTATTCTTATCATTTAGAAAACACCTCTCTGCTTCCCCACTCCCAGAGAACTCTTTCTTCTAGGCAGATGAAGGAAGATGCCTAATTAAATGCTAACTCTTACCAGATCGCAAACACATTGGCTCAGAGCCCCGACAGTCTCTGTTTAGTCACAGTTCCCACTGACCTGAGTCAGCCTCCTGCCCATGGCAGGACCAAGCCTGCAGTCTCTCCCATGACATGACTCCTTTCTCTAATCTTCTATCTCATACTGCCTGGCGTCAGCCCCAGGCAAGACATGACACAGGCCCCTGGTGCAAGATGTTTCATGAAGTCGGCCAGGAAGACAGCTTTTCTTAGATAGACTTTTTTTGGAAAAGAAATTCCTCCTTTCAAGTAAAATATTACTGACTGAAATCACTGGGTGATGCCAGAGACATCAGGGCATCATTAACAACAACAAAAAAAAAGACTTTGACTAAGCAATGTTTATAATTTCAGAGTTGTTTGGAGTTTATGGTATAATTTATGCCATGTGTTCTGTCATTAACAGTTTTAAGACCAACCTATTGTTTTTATTTCCACTGAGTATACAAAACACCCACTTACAACACGCCATCTCCCACAGTAAGGAAGACACTCTTTCATTGAACTGGGAGGTTTCCTTTGGAAACCATTATTTGTTGGGTAGTATTTCCCTTTAACCATTTTACTGGATGGAGACAATAAAAACAACTTAAAAGAGAGAAAAAGTTCAATGTCAAGGTCTACTTGCCCAGAATTTGCATATAGAGTTGTCTGTCATGGGATAATCTGGTTCACTAGTCAGAGCCTGCCTTGACTTGTGCTCAAGAACCTGGAACACCTCTGGCGCTGCGCAAAGCCTCACAAGTATTTCCTAAGCTTTAGGGAAGGCAACAAGCCAGTGAGTGACTCTTTATGAGGAGCAGCCGGGGAGCTACAGCTGTAAGGCGTTGAACTCCTACCCACAGAGTTGCCAGAAGCACATTGTTGAACATACCACAACACAAACTCTTAAAAGGTCTCAGGTCCTTCTCAGAAGTCTGACTGTATGAAATATGTGCTGTGTAGAATGAATAAGTTACTAAGGAAAAATGAACGAGTTGAATATGTAAAGCAGCTTTTAAAAAAATCTACCACCAAAACCACTTGAAAATAAAATGAAGACACACACACACAGACCCCACACATCCATTACTCCAGACACCTAAGTTCTGCCTTCGTTTTGCTGAAGAAGGAATAATACTTGAAATGTTACCTCTGCAACATCAGAGTTAGCACAATGAGGTCAACCAGGGGGAACTACAAGATGAAAGGAAACTATTTCTCCCTGAGTTCTTTCCACATTTGTGCTTTATATACATGATGCAGCATGATCTTGGTAAAATCACCAACAGCCCAGGACGGCACCCGTGGCTCAAAGGAGTAGGGCACCAGCCCCATATACCAGAGGTGGCGGGTTCAAACCCAGCCCCAACTAAAAACTTCAAAAAGAAAAGAAAAAGTCACCAACAGCCCAAACACTAATGTGTGCTGATTCTCAGGCTTTCCTAGGTCACGGGAGAACTTCAGGCACGAGGAACTTGCCTCTGGGAATCTCACAACAAATCCTGGGACTGGGAGAATGTGAAGGATGTGAGATTAGAGACTCTAACCCGCACATCCCTCCTGAGTCATCCTTCGGCACCTCTCCTCCTTCACATCCACATCTGGCTGCTCACTCAGTCCCGCCTGCCTCCTAGGAAATCCTTCTCATCTAAGCTCTCTTGCCCTTGTTTGTGCCACAGCCATGGGAGGGATTGAATGGCTTCCTCAACGAGTCCCTGACATTTTCACTTTTCTCAACCCTATTCTCTGTACATCTCCTCTAATGAACTGCCTGAAATACAAATCCACGCAAATCTGCCCTTGTTAATTCCTTGCCTCGCAATCCCCACTGACCTGTCATTGTCCACAGGATAGAGTTCAAACTCCTTCCGAGATCCTTTCTAGTGGTCTGTCTCTCTGCATTCTGTCATTGATCAGTGTTTGTCCTTAATCTCTCTGAGCTTCAGCCTCGACATCAATACATTGGTATAATAGTACTGATTTCACGAGGTCATTGTGGGGGTTTGATCAGATGTGCTAAAAGTAAACATCTTAACATAACCAGACAAAGCACTTCTGAGTGGTGACACCTCTGAATGGTGTCATTAGTGTCCTTAGTATATAGCCCTCACATTAAACAACTTGTAGTGGCTGAGATAGGACACAGTATTTCCTACTTCAGAGACTTCATACCTGCTGTTTTTTTTTTTTTTTTTTAATTTAGGAATATTGCAGGGGCACACACATTTGGTTATATAATTTGCTTTTATACATTTTGTACTTGCTGTTTTTAATTGATTTATTGATTGATTATTCATTCATCAGACATTTATTGAACACCTACATATATGTCTGTGGCCTCAGCACAATTTATCATTGCCAAAGGTATATCCATGAACAAGATAGGCTATCTACCAGGTCTTGTGAAGTTTATGTTCTAGAATAAAAAATCCAGACAATAAAATAAATCATTTTCATGAATAATCCAATATTATAATTTATTTTATATTCAGTACTAAGTAAATGAAAAGTCATATATAGTTTTGAACTTGAAGACAGCAATTCAGGGTAGTGGAATCTGTTGGTGGCAGGTGGAACCACCCTTTTTCAGAGATCGGAGCAGCTCTCTCTGAAACAGTGATAAAAAGGCACACAGGCAAGATGCCTAGAGGCCGGAACCACCATAATCCAAGAAACAATGTTTAGGTAAAGCAAATGCCAAACATACGCCCAAATTTTGGGTCATATTTTTTTCATAAATAATTTGCTTGTTCTCTTAAGATTCTCTGTGTCTTTATATAAAATCCTTGTAATGCTAGTTTCAAATGAATTGTGAAAATCCTACCCAGCAACATATTTTTAGAAATCAACTGCATTTGGTGCTTTTATTTTGATTAGCATAGACTCTTTATTCAGATGGTACAATTTTTTGATAGTTCATGTCTTTTAATTATGAGTACAGGAAAAATAACTATATGTGTAATAATTGCTATCACTTGCTGAGCTCTTATGCTCAGGCACTACCCTGGGAGCTCTATAGTTATTCCTTTAAAATCATAAAACAATCCCAGGGTACGAGTACTATAGCTCTATTTTGTAAGGCCCAGGATGACTTGCCCAGAGTCATAGCTAGTAAGTGGCAGTCAATATTTGAACTCAATTTTGACTCTAACGCTATGATATTGCCATTGCATCATAACTGATGATGTTCTAAGCTAATGGTTAGCTTGCTAATAAAGTAACATCTAGTATAATTTTAAGTTAATAGTAACAAGTTAATATCAAACATCATAGTAAAAAACCATCTGTAACATCATTAGCCACAATGAAAATTCAAATTAAATCTCAAGATACCACTACATATCCAGTAAAAGGGCTAAAATTAAAAAGACTAATAATACTAAGTGTGGAAAAGGATATAGGTTTCTCACACATTCTTAGCTGGAACATAAAATGATGTGAACATTTCGGAAAACAGTTTGTATATTCCTTATAAAGTCAAACAGATATTTACTGTATAACCCAGCAATTCTACCATAATGTTACTACCGAAAACAAAAGAAAACCACATGCCCACACAAGGACTTGTATAATATATTAATGTTCATAGTAGCTATCTTCATAATAGCTCAAAACTGGTAATGACCCAAATGTCTGTCAACAGGTGAATGGAAAAATGTGGCATATCCCTAGAATGGAACATCCCTCAGCTATATAAAGGGTGAACTATTGATACATACAGCAACATAGATACTTTTTTTTAAAGAATCATATTGAGCCAAAGAAGCCTGACATAAATGAATACATATTGTTTGATTCCATTCATATGAATTTCTAGAAGAGAAAATGCTAACATAGAAACCAAGAGCAGACCACTAGTTGCCTAGGGCCAGGTGTGGATAGAGGGAGAGGAAAATATTTGGAATAAGGGAAACTTTCTGTATCTTGACTGCAGTGCTGAGTGTGCATATTTGTACACTTAAATGGGTATATTTTATTGGATGCAAATTATACCTAAAGTTGTTCTTTTTAAAGAAAGGTTTTTAAAATGTTTAATATCTACCAAAAACTAAATGCGAAGAAATCCATTACTTGTGTAATAAGCTATATCAACCAGTTTAGTCGTTCAAGATAAACATTACTTAATGACATTATCCAGCATTTCTCTATACCAAGGTAATTCAGTGATTCCTTCTGTAACAGGCGATGTGCTAGAGAGTAACAATGAACACAGTCTTCTTGAGAAAGACAGATTAAAAAAGACAAAATTATAGGGCAATAAGCATTTTAATAAGGTTATTTACAAAGTATCATGGACACAAAAGAAAAGCTGCATGATTTTTTGTCTTAAGCAAATGGGTAGAAAAGGAACCAATCTGAAGGAGATCTGAAGTTCCGCCTTGTACATGTAAGCTTGAGGTGTCTCTGATAGACCAGTTACGGATGTTGACCAAGAGTTTTGATGTTGAGATTTGGAGTTCTCTTGTTGCCAAAGAGACAGATTTGTGCCTTATCAGCATGCATGTGGTGGTTGAAGTCATGGGAATGGATGAGATTGCAAAGAGAAAGGGTGTAGGATGAGTAGGCGGCTAAGGACAGAGCACACTATACTCCAGAGGAGGAGGAGGAAACTTTGAGCGGTCTGGGCAGGAGTAGCCAGAGCTGTCACAGAAACCAAGACAGAAAGAGCTTCAAGTCAGAGGGAGTATTCCCTGTGCAGACTGCTGCGGAGAGATCAGGAAAGATAAGGGTTTGACAAGTGGTTAGACACAGGCAAGGGCTGCAGGAGCGGGAGCAGAGGCCAAACCGCCTGTAGCCGGAGTGGAAATAGCGAGCAGAGGGAAGGACGCGGAGCCAAGAGTCAGAGGGCACCACAGTGCAGGGAATTGTAACCCAGCCGAAGACACTGAGGCCCAGAGAGGTGGATGGCTGACATTTCTGAAAGACTGGATTGTAAAATCCAGCAAGTATGCAGATTTCCTTCTACCCAGGAGAATTCAGTTAGCAGAATTAATTCTAGTAGAAGTGGAAAATCTTAGGTTGGCACCAGGTCTGCAGACCCGCCCCTGCAACCGCCCTTTTCTCCCACAATATAATGGCGACCGGTACTGAGCACCTCCATGTGCCTGGCACCAGGCTCGTGCCATCCCTACATCGGTCTCTGTGGCTTGTCTGGCTTTGGGGACTGCGGTCAGCACCAACTCCAGACACTTTTTCTTTTTTTAATTTTTTTGAAGTGAAAGACAGAAAGGCTGCAATCAGAGGCCAAATACCCATTAAAATATTGCTGTGCTTGGAAGCTCTTTGATACAAATTATTTTCATGCAGAAACCCAGTTCCTTTTTGGTGCTACTTATGCATTCGAGACATCACACCGGGCCAGCACTTCCCAGGGCCAAGCCAATAGCCGCAGCGAATCTCCCCTTGGCCTGCGTTGCACCTCAGAGCGTTGCCTTCCTCCTCACGGTGGCCGCTGTGTTTGCCACCACTTCTCTTCTGGTGGCCTGAAATGCAGGAGTGAGCATTAATCCAGAGAGTGGGACGCAGCTATTTTACTGCATTTCAAATCCTAAATAGATTAAACGTTCCACGTGCTCTGGAAGACCCTTATTCTAATATTTATCACTCCTGCCAGGTCTTGGTCTTAAACCACCAAATGAAAGAGCTTTGCATATTATCTTACATGTCTGAGTATTTGTGGAATACATACCATCAAGATTCTATTTATAGCTCATAATCACATACCTTGCTTAAAGTAATTTATATGCACAGGTTATTTACTTTGAAAAAAGAGAGCTAATGATTTTGTTTGATTAAATCATGCAGTTAAAAATATTTCCAACAGAGTCAGTAAAACGGTATACTTTTAATTTAGTCTAAGGCTAGCTATCTTAATTTGCATTTGTTCTTTCAATGTGGTTCAGTTAAAAATAAGTAAAACTTTTATCTTACATGATATCGTTGATGTAAGGTCTTAAAGATTCCACAAAAGGAAAGCAAAACAAAGCAAACAACAAACAGCACATTAATCATGTAAACCAAAAAATTACAGGCAAAGCAAGGAAAAAAGGAAGGCCTGTTCTATTTAAGGGCCAGGTTAGGGAGAGTCTTATTTTGTCTACTGTGTCACTGTGTGTATAAACACAGTCATCCCTAAGCAAAGTCGTTTCTGTTGTTTTAAGACTATATATATCTATCATTAAATAATGCTGCTTGATAGAATGATACCTAGAAAATGATTCATATGAACTGAAGTTCTGAAAAACAATGGAATTTTATTTTACAATAGAATATGGAAAAATATCTCATTTTAACCAAATGGCTACAGACATGGCCTTTATTTCTTTATTTCTAAGGAATCTATAGTAAAAAGTAGGCACCAGTAGGATGGAGAAAAAATAGTGGATAAATTTGAAACCAGTTCTCAAGGAAGCCACAGAAAGAACAGTTGATACTCTTCAAATGATTTGCCTAAAGTAATTCAAGCATGTCTGAGGTCTGAAGCAACTGTCAGCTGAACAGGACTCATCTGACAGTCCAGTGAAAGTGAATCCAGCTCAAAGGAAAGATGAAATTCACATGGAGGCCCATCCATAGAGTCTCAACTTTGACTAAATTTTAATCTTTGTGGCTTAAGGAAAGAAAACTTCCAGTCAAGATAGTCTGAGCACCAATAGCCAAGCTCCTTGGCTGAATGGCATAGGCTTGTGAAATAGTCTTTGCCATCTTTTCTTCCCTTAAAGCCATTAGATAACTTTGGATAAATACTAAGATGACAGCATCCTAGTGAACCTATACTATAGTCCTGTGGTAAGCCCTCTGTACATATATAAGCTACTCTTTAGAAGAAGGCAAACCTGAAATGTGAATATTTTTAAAACATAAGAGAAGATCTTGACCTTGGTGCATTCATTGACCCTACTTCACTCCTAGCAACAATGCATCTAAAGAATCTCTAGAACATTTTGGCAATTCTCAGATAGTCAGCCTGAGACTGCATTCACCAGATATCTTTAAGGACTGAGCAGGTTCAGTGTATTCTTTGTGGCCTCAGGTGCAAGCAAAAGGGCCAGTCACAGGGAAGACTTGCCTTTGGTTGAAGCCTGTGACAGAGACCACAACTACTATGGTTCACTGCAAATCCTAAGCCAGGGGACACTCGTGAGTTCCTCTGGAGAGGCACATCTGCTCCCCACATGCTCGACATTAGTAATAAAAAACACACCTAAAAGGAAGGGACAAAGAAAGGGCAAAAAAAAAAAAATGACTATTAAATATATACCAGGAATATATACACAAAAAGAAAACAAAACCACAATAGCAATATTAGACTATATAAGAAAGCAAGGAAAAAAGAAGGATCTTCCAAAAGGTATAATCCACAGAGACAATATACTACTTTCTTGGCAAAGCCACATTAGCACCAAAGAAACTCTCAGAAAATGAGGACAACTTTAGAAGCATACTAATATATGTATATATCTAATACATGTAAATATGTAGAGAGAGAGAAATATGTATTTTACAAGCAAAAAAACACATTATGCATCTAATCATGTTATTTGGATGTATATTTGGCTGCAAAGACCCTCAACACATTCCAGGAAACAGGATTTTTTCTAAGCCTTGCTTTGGAATTATAATAAGTAATCTAACAAAACCAGAAATTAAAAATTTGAAAAGGAGTGAAAATTTAACTACTGGAAATTAAGAACATTCCAAATAATCTCAGACCAAAGTGAAAAAGAAACTATTTAGAAAATAACAAAAGACAACTTTATATCAAAATATGCAAGATATAACTCAGGCCAAATTCAGAAGAAAACTTATTTCTTCAATACTTTTATTATTGTGAGGCTAAAATTAAATTATTTGACTTGGAATATTAGAAAAAGAATACCACAATAAACCAAAAGAGATGGAAATCTAAATATAAAAATAATAAAACACATAAAAACTAAAACAAAGATAAAAAACAATTATAAACTGAGAAACCCAGTAAGTCTCATCAAAAAGAAGTGAAAGCTGGCTCGGCGCCTGTGGCTCAATGGGCTAAGGCACCAGCCACATACACCTGAGCTGGCAGGTTCGAATCCAGCCTGGGCCCGCCAAACAACAATGACGGCTGCAACCAAAAAATGGCCAGGCATTGTGGCAGGTGCCTGTAGTCCCAGCTACTTGGGAGGTGGAGGCAAGAGACTCACTTGAGCCCAGGAATTAGAAGTTGCTGTGAGCTATGATGCCACAGCACTCTATCCAGGGTGACAGCTTGAGGCACTGCCTCAAAAAAAAAAAAAAAAAGTGAAAGCAAGAACATGGGAGGTTAGCAATGAGAAAGATGCCATAGACACGGAATAGAGTGAAAGAACTTTAAGAGAATACTAGGTTTCTGTGCAATAATTTAAAACTCTGGAAGACCTATACAATTTATTATGAAATATAAAATGCCAAAATTGATTGAGAAGAGGTTTTTTTTTTTTTTTGATACAGAGTCTCACTTTGTTGTTCTCTGGTAGAGTGCCGTGGGGTCATACCTTATAGCAACCTCAGAATCATGGGCTCAAGCGATCTTCTTGTCTCAGCCTCCTGAGTAGCTGAGATTACAGGCGCCCACCACAATGCCCAGCTAATGTTTTAGAGACGGGTCTTGCTCTGTGAGCTTTGGGCAATCCACCCACCTCGGTCTCCCAGAGTGCTGAGATTACAGGTGTGAGCCACCACACCTGGCCCTCAAGAGGAGGTTTAAAAAAAAATAAACCAAAACACGAAAAAGACTCATAACTATAGACTAGATTGGAAAGATAATAAAAGTCACCCATTAAAAAAAAAAAAGAAAAGCTACATAAATATGTAGCAAGACAAGAAAGCTTTGTAACTCAGTTATATTTTACCTTTAAAACAGATAATATCTATATTATTTGTGTTATTTAAACATGTGGAAAAAGATGAAAACTCTGATTCATTTTTGGGAAGCTAACGTAACTATAAATTAAAACTTGACCAAGACACTATAAACCCTAGGTACGTAGTTATTGAAAGGTGAATCCAGGTCTGAGCCATTGTGCGCATCTTCTCCCCGCTGCCCTGCTGGACTCTCACCCTCACTGTCTTTGTATATGTATTTTTTAATTTATTTTTTATTTCAGAATATTATAGAGTACATGTATTTTGACTACATGATTTGCATTTGTACACTTGGGTGCTATGAGTGTGCCATTTCACCCAGAATATGTGCATTGCACCCAATAGAGGTGAGTTTACCCTACTCTTCTTCTCTCCTCTCCCCTCCAAATTTCTTTTGAGTTTGACTCCCATGTGTGCAACTTAGTGTTAATGAACTAGTTTCAATTTGGTATTAAGTGCATGTGGTGTTTGTTTTTCCATTCTTGCAGTGGAAGAATAGTCTCCAGTTCCATCTAGGTTGTTACAAAAGATACTAGATCACCTTTTTTTTTTTTTGTTACTGAAAGTGTTGCCTGAGTTGAATCTATTTCCCTTTTTTTAGAAATGACTAGATTGCAACTTTTTATGGCTGAGTAGTACTCCATAGGATACAAATACTGAATTTTATTAATCCATTCATGTATTGATAGGGACTTGGATTATGTCAACATCTTTGCAATTGTGCTGCTATAAACATTTGAGTGCAAGTGTCTTTTTGATAAAAGGTATTTTTTTTCTTTGGGTAAGTGCCTACTAGTGGGATTGCTGGATCAAAAGATATGTCTACCTTTTAGTTCTTTGAGATACCTTGATAGTACTTTCTATAGAGTTTTTACTAGTTTGGAGTCCCACCAATGGTGAATAAATGTTCCTTTCTCTCCACATCACACCAGCATCTGTTGCTGGGAATTCTTTTTTTTTTTTTGAGACAGAGCCTCAAGCTGTCACCCTGGGTAGAGTGCCGTGGCATCACAGCTCACAGCAACCTCCAACTCCTGGGCTCAAGCAAGTCTCCTGCCTCCGCCTCCCACGTAGGTGGGACTACAGGTGCCCGCCACAACGCCCAGCCATTTTTTGGTTACAGCCTTCATTGTTGTTTGGCGGGCCCAGGCTGGATTCAAACCCTCCAGCTCAGGTGTACGTGGCTGGCACCTTAGCCTGTTGAGCCACAGGCGCCGAGCCATGGGAATTCTTGACACACACCATTCTGACTGGGGTTAGATAATACCTCATTGTGGTTTTCATTTGCATTTCCCTCATACTTAAAGATGTTGAGCATTTTTTTCATGTTGTTTATTGGCCATTAGACTATCTTCCTTTGAAAAGTTTCTGTTGATATCTTTTGCTCCCTCCTTTTTTAATGCTCTATTGTCATATGATAAGGTTACATTACCTGCTTTTGTAAGGAAGTGTGCCACATTGCCCTACACTGTACTCAAGAATAGGAACTTACTGAGCTCCCTCCCTACTCTTCCCTTCTCAAATTTGTTTTTCCTCTCCTTAGGCCTGTAGTTGCTGATCTGCTAATTTAGATAAGTACTGAGTATATGGGATACTTGCTTTTCCATTCTTGAAATACTTTACTCAGGAGAATGTTCTCCCATTCCATCCATCTTTATAAAAGATGTAAAATCTCCATCTTTTTTTTTTATCTTTTGGTCACTTTTTAATGGTTTTGGTCACTGGCTGCTTTGAGTATTTTGTAGATTCTAGTTGTCAATCCTTTATCAGATGTATAGCATGCAAATATTTTTTCCTGTTTGGAGATTGTCTGTTTACTCTATCAATTGTATCCTTGGTTGTACAGAAACATTTTAATTTGATCAGATCCTATATGTTTATCTTTATTGTTGCTCTGTTCGCCATTGGCGTCTTCTTCATAAATTCCTTCCTTAACATCCATTAAGAGTTTCTCAAACACTTTATTCTAGAATTCTTACCATTTCATACCTTAGGTTTTAAGTCCTTTATCATGAATTAATTTTTGTGAGTGGTGAGAGGTGCAGATCCTGGTTCAGTCTTTTATGTGTGGCTATCTCGTTTTCCCAGGTCCGTTTACTAAATAGGGATTCTTTTTCCCATTGTGTGTTTTTGTCTATTTTATCAAAGATCAGCTGGGAGTATGAGGATAGTTTCTTCTCTGGGTTTTCATTTCTGATCCCTAGGTCTGTGTCTCTGTTTTTGCACCAATACCAGGCGGTGGTGGGTCTGGTCGCCTTATAGTATAGCTTGGAGTCTGCTAAGTGATGCCTCCTAATTTGTTCTTATTATACAAGGTTGCATTTGCTATTTTTAGTCTTTTCTGGCTCCATATGAAGCACACAACTGTTTTTTCTAGATCTGAAAAAAAATGACATTGGAATTTTAATGGGTATTGCATTTATATGTCATTCTTTTTGCCTAGAATGCTCAACTAAAATAATAATAGTTGTAGCAATTATATAGGTTATTATTAAAGTAAATGGTTGCCAGATATTGAATGATGGATATATCCCAGGCACTGTGGAATAAGAAATTTTATATATTGTCTCATTAAATCCTCTTAACAATCCTGAAGTAGCTATTATAAGCCCATTATTCAACAAGGCATGATGTGTTTCAAAGGGATAGTGAAAGAGCATGAGTTGGCAAAAGATTGAATCAAATAAGTGTTCTGAAAGAAAATATCTTGGTGGACAGCAACATATTTTATCAGCCTAATGTATTTCCAAAGAAAGTAAAGCAAATCTCAAGGTCTAAGATTAAATTTTTACATACCATTTTACTATCATTGAAGGGTCATTAATCAAGCTAAAAGAAGCTGTTTAAAAGTCTCGGTGGCTGGGGGCAGTGCCTGTGGCTCAGTGAGTAGGGCACTGGCCCCATATACCCAGGGTGGCAGGTTCAAACCTGGCCCCAGCCAAACTGCAACAACAATAACAAAAATAGCCAGGCATTATGGCCAGTGCCTGTAGTCCATCTACTCAGGAGGCTGAGGCAAGAAAATTGTCTAAACCCAGGAGTTGGAGGTTGCTATGAGCTGTGACGCCACAGCACTCTACCAAGGGCAATAAAGTGAGACTCTGTCTCTAAAAAAAAAAAAAAAAGAAGAAGAAGAAGAAAAAGTTTTGGTAGAACAGCATTAAAAATATTTCAGATGTAGCTAGGAAGATATGTGAATCAATCATAAAATAAAAGTCAGCTTGGAAAAGAGAGATATCCATTTTATCCAATCTCACTAATTTCAGCTTCTGTAAGTTTGCCATCTTTAGGTAAAGTTAGAAGCTAATAAGATAGAAGAAGTCAACACTACATCTTAACTATTCAATATCCTTAATATGTAATTTCTTACCTTCATTGGGACTGATAAACTGGCCCAAAGTGAGAAATCCTTACATAAATATTTCTGGATCTAGGATAATGTTACAATATTTTAACTGTAGTATTATTTTTGGTAAATTTGGTAAAATAGCACAAAGATTTTAACTCCACAAAGCAAATGGAAGAAATATAACATTTTAAAGATTATCACTGAACTTACACAGTTTGTTGATACTTAACTAGTTAAAAACTGCTATCCTTTTAACTCAACAGAAGCCTCTTTTAAAATCTATGTCAAGAAAGAGAAGACCGTTATCAAAAACATTTTTGTTTCAATAGAGGAAATTTAAATGTGGATTACATATTAAATTTCTTGATCATGATAATGTTATTAAAGTTATTCAGTAAAATAAAGAACAAAAGTTCTTAAATGAAACATGCTGAAGTAGTTTGGGGTAAAGTTCCAGGATATCTATTTCTTTTAGTGATTCAATAATAATAACAAAAGTGGAAGATACAGAAAAGTATTTAAAAGTAGTGAATCTATGTAAAGGATGTGTATGTTCTATTTTACTCATTTTTCAACTTTTCTGAAGAATTATAATTTTTCAAAATAAAAATTCAATGGAGAAAATGTTAATTACAGAAATGCATCTGTCTTTGTATCTTGTATGGTATTAGCTGACACAGAAGTGATTGAAACCTTTCATTTCTCTGTGTTCCAGCTAACATTTATCCTTGGGTGAGTCACAGCCTAACATTAATTAAGACCTACCAATGCACCAGAAGTAGACTGTCATAAATAGAAATGCTGGTCTAATGTGGAAAACTCAGACAAATATAATTTCTTTTAAACTTTCATTAAAAAATACTTAGGAACCTTGGCCTATTAATGTGACTTGGAAGAATACTTGGAACATTTTGGAGTGACTACATGAATCTGATGACATACAGATTCCTGTCTTTCATCTTCTATCCTTTTCATCCACTTTCCAGGCAACATGTAAAATTGCCATGCCTGGAGAAGAGACTGCCTTCCTCCAGACTTGTGGGGCTTACCCTTAACTTCTATTGACTAAGGCCAGGAAGCCTGGGGAGGAGTAAAAGAACCCAGAGTCTTGGGTGGGGTGGAGTGGAGAATAGTCCACCTGTAGAGAGGATTCAAGATAGCAAAATTGGCTCGGCACCTGTGGCTCAGCAGGCTAGGGCGCCAGCCACGTACACCTGAGTTGGCGGGTTGGAATCCAGCCCGGGCCCGCCAAACAACAATGACGGCTGCAACCAGGAAATGGCCAGGCATTATGGCGGGCGCCTGTAGTCCCAGCTACTTGGGAGGCGGAGGCAGGAGACTCGCTTGAGCCCAGGAATTGGAGGTTGCTGTGAGTTGTGAAGCCACAGCACTCTATCCAGGGTGACAGCTTGAGGCCTTGTCTCAATAAAAAAAAAAAAAAAAAAGATAGCAAAATTTTTCAGTTTCTTAGGTGATTCCATATTCAGCCAGATAGATACCTTCTTCTTAAAGACTATTTTAACTGTAGTATTATTTTTGGTAAATTTGGTAAAATACCACAAAGATTT
>CAUYON010212359.1:0-34292 GCA_963573935.1 Arctocebus calabarensis
TATGTAGCTAATAAAGGAAGGGGACAGAGCCTCGTGTCTTCCATGTGAGAAGCTAACTGGTGGCTGGTAAGGTTTCCATCTGGACATATCTTTTGCAAGTTCACTGTCAAGCATGGAAAGGAGTTAAGAGCCAGGGCTCTATGCAGATTGTTCACTTTCAAATCCTAGCACTTCTTTTTTTTTTTTTTCAGGCAGAGCCTCAAGCTATCACCCTGGATAGAGTGCTGTGGCATCACAGCTCACAGCAACCTCCAATTCCTGGGCTCAAGCGAGTCTCTTGCCTCTGCTTCCCAAGTCGCTGGGACTACAGGTGCCCGCCACAACGCCTGGCCATTTTTTGGTTGCAGCCATCATTGTTGTTTGGCGGGCCTGGGCTGGATTCAAACCCGCCAGCTCAGGTGTACGTGGCTGGTGCCTTAGCCTGTTGAGCCACAGGCGCCAAGCCAAATCCTAGCACTTTTATCCATGTGATTCTGGGTAAGTACTTTAACTTTTCTGGCCTCAGTTTCCTCATAAGATTAGAACCTAGTCAAAAGGTTGAGATGAACATTGAAGACTGATGTGTATAAAGGAACTAGCATGCCAGCTGACACAAATAAGCATTCATAAAAAGTCAGTTACCATTATTACTATCACAAATACCATGACCCAGATACAAATGAAAAATATATATATTTTTCATTATATATATTATATTATTTCTATAACCTTTTTGTTTTTAAATTCTACCTTAATTTCAAATTTATATATTTAGTAACCATCACTAATAACATTTAAATATTATAGGACTCTAAAAATTATATAAAGTTCACATTAGTACAAATGAACAGCTGATCACTTCTAGAAACTAGTGAATAAAGAAAGGATCACCTGATGTGGTTTGTCAGCTCGTTGAAAAAAATCACAGTAAATGTACCCCAACAATCCTTCAGAGTCATGAACGACAGCCTAGAAAATAAATCTTCAATTTAGTGGTAAATAACACCATCAGACACTCTAAAAGTAAAAAACAAAAACAAAAAGAATCCTTAACACAAGAATCTGTATATTAAACATCTATAGTCATAAATATAAACATTTTAGTTATCTGCCACATCCCACAGTATCGCAAGATAAATTCTCTTTCCCCTTAATCCTCATCCTCTTCTGCTCCACCTCTCACAAGACTCTGATTTAGGAATTCTGTGTCCAAGAGAGGAAGTCCTTCTCTCTTTTTTTTTTTTTTTTTTCTGAGACAGAGCCTCAAGCTGTCACCCTGGGTAGAGTGTTGTGGCATCACAGCTCACAGCAACCTCCAATTCCTGGGCTCCAGCGAGTCTCCTGCCTCCGCCTCCCAAGTAGCTGGGACTACAGGCGCCCGCCACAACGCCAGGCCATTTTTTGGTTGCAGCGGTCATTGTTGTTTGGCGGGCCCAGGCTGGATTCAAACCCTCCAGCTCAGATGTACGTGGCTGGTGCCTTAGCCCGCTGAGCCACAGGCGCCGAGCCCAGAGGAAGTCCTTCTAATTGGGGCCCTTGGTCCTGACTGCCGATCTTCATGGTATATGCCCAAGCAAATTATAACCCTTGAATTTGAAAACAACAAAATGCAACTCCCAGCTTCAGCTGAAAATATGTAATATCATTATTTAATTCCTTCTCCAAAAGGGGCCTAGAAAAGGGGCATAGCTTATAGGAAAGACCCTACCACTAAGCTTCTATCTTGCCTTGTCTTTCCAGAACTTGACTGTATCCCAGAGAATGCCAATTTTGTGCTTTGAAATTTCCTACAAGTATATATTCATTCATTCAATAAACATCTATTAAGCACCTACTCAGTGCCAGGAACAGTTCAAGGCATTTGGGGTACAGCAGTGAACACAGGTGACATACAGCACAGCTGCCCTGGTGAAGCTCACACTTTGCACATCGGGTACAACCTCTTCATCACCTGCATTTTGTCCTTGCAGGGTCCTGTTACCAGTTTTCCTTTTTATCATATCACTGCACATTGTCAATCTCTATCCTTTCTGGAAGTTTGTAATATTTAAACAGACACTGAGGTAAGTAATCGCAGTGATAAAACGCCCTCCCCCAACTCTCCTTTCAATCCCATCACACACTTATTCTGTGTTCACAAAACATGGCCAAGAGACAATGAGATAATTTATATTTCTTAAAATATGGTAAAAAAAAAAAAATTAGAGTGTGGTAAGCATGTAAGCAAAAATGAAACAATACAACAAACAAAGCCTTAGTGGCTCAATAAAGCCTCAACTCTTATGAGGGAAAATTTTAAATATTCATATCTCAGATGAAGTAGGCCCTAATGGGAAAAGGATGAACCCTAGGCTTGATGTTATTATCAAAGAATTCAAATAAATCAGAACATGGGCTATAAATTAATTAATCTGATATAAATGTAAGTCCTTACAACATGGGAAGGGGGTTGGAAAGAAAGATAGCTAATGCAATGGATTTTGGAATAATGTATTTTGCCATGTATAATGCTCACTATCCAAATTTCTTAAAGAAAAATAAGTCTACACATTATACATGGGCAGAATGGCTTGGGAGCAAGAGGAGTCAAGCAGGCCTCTTAAGGCTGCCACGCCTTCTTTTTAGGCCCACAGGGCACAAGGGGTTCCAGTGCCGCAGGATCCAGGGTCCAGTGAGAAAGAGCCAAAGCACCGTAATTGGGAGGAGGCAGTGGAAAGGGGCTGTCCAGGAAGGCCTCAGCTATGCAGGGTGAGAGCTGAGGCCCAGACATTGATTTATTTGTTCCTTTTGGAAAGACGTTTGGAGAACTAGGAGCCTTGTGTAGGCCCCAGGGACCTGCCTAGATGCCTGTGGGCTGAGTGGCCTCAAAAGTTCCTGCCCTACCAGCCCTACCTATGGATATCTCAAGCTGTGGCCCCCAACATGGCAAAGAGAGAAGGGCTCCCAGGAGAGAGGGAAGGGGCAGCCTTCAAAGAATGGGTGACTGCGGGAGGGTGGTGCCATCTGCAGTTTACCAGGGTAGCGTTAGCCTTCCCCAGACGAATCTTTCCTGGCCAAGATCTGGCCACTTTCTGAAGGGTATATTCCTGAACATTTGGGAAAAAAACATGGGTGCACGTTACACATAGGAACACATTTTACATGGCAAAAGGCAGTGCTGGTAACCAACAGGGACACTTTGCACTGAAGGTATATGAAAAATACTGATGAATTTCTCTATAACTAGAATTTGTGAACGTATGAAGGTGCATATATTAAGATTCAACCTTTTATCAGGTTCCTAAAATTTTTTATTTTAAAGAACTAACTCTCCTATGAATATATTTAGATCCTTAATACAGTACCCTAAATCAAAAGTAGCAACTTGTGGCTTAGCACCTATATAGCTCAACGGCTAGGGCGCTGGCCACATATACCAGGGCTGGCGTGTTTGAATCCGGCCCAGGCCTGCTAAACAACAATGACAACTACAAAAAAAAAAAAATAGCTGGGCATTGTGGTAGACATTTGTAGTCCCAGCTACTTGGGAGGCTAAGGCAAGAGTTTGGACTCTTAAGTCCAAGAGTTTGAGGATGCTGTGAGCTGTGACCCCATGAGACTCTACTGAGGGCAACATAGTGAGACTCTGTCTCAAAAAAAAAAAAAAAAAAGTGGCAACTTGTATTTCTTTTGTGAAACAGAAATTAGATAGGATACACTCAACCAGAGCAAAGTTAACTTAAAGGTGAAAGTGCTACAGACTTCACTCCCAAACCAAAAGAATAAAGCATGCTGCTTTAAGGCTAAGCAGGTGGCTCACCAGTTTTCGGACATCTTCACACCACACCTCTCCTTTTGCAGGCTGCTCTGCATATAATGAAATCCCCAAAAGTTTGTTAAACAAAATATTCAAGCCTTCCATGCATGCTCCAAGGGAGAAGAATGGGCAATATAAACTTGGCTCAATATTATACCTAAGAGAAGTAAGAGAGGTTCAATAGCAGTTTTATTTATTTCAATTGTTGAAAGTAAATTCAGTTAATTTTTCATTTAATATTTAGGATTACGGTAGCTTAAAAAAGATTGACACATAAAGGCATATTTGTATTATTTTAAGACTCAGTTTTCTTCAGAATAATAATTTCTATGACCAGTATCAGCAGGAATACAGTAATTACGGCAGCCATATCGTGCCCTGACCTTTGTTCCCCTCACGTTACTTACTCTTGCACTCACCCAATTAAGCATTCTGCCTCAATTACCACACCACACACACTACTTTATACACGCTAACATGCAAAATGTGACCAGTTCCAGTTACGATGGTGAACTTCAATGAGTAATATTCCAAAAAGTTGTGACTTACAGCACATAAATATTAAACAAATAAAAATCCTAAGGCATGCTAAGTTCTAATCTTGTAAAAACTTCATTTATGAAAAAAGCATGTCTGAATACAATCAGATCTTAAGTTGCCTGTTTATAGTTATATATCTTAGATTAAGGACAAAATAACTGGTAAAGTTAATTCTTCACCCTAAAATGACTTTTGTAATGTCCTATATATTCCATCATAAACCAAAGCAAATCCAAAAATGTAATTTGAATGTTCATTCTTGAGTCATTAAGTCAGGCCAAAATTTATAACCACAGACAAAAATAATGGCTCTAAAACAATTATAGGTGCTCATTATATTGCCATTTTCTGGGATTCACAGAATATATACAAATTTATATACAGGGTAGAAATAAAGTTCCTAGGCAATTTACTATGTTAAACTATTTTAAATTTCCCATGAACTTTATATCCACCCGTATATAAAGATATATGGCTGGGGGTGGTGGCTTACACCTGTAATCCTACCACCCTGGGAAACCAAGGCAGATGGATCCCTTGAGCTAAGGAGTTCAAGACCAGCCTAAGCAAGAGTGAGACTCCTAATAAGATCTCTGCTAAAAATAGAAAAAGTAGCTAGGCATTGTGGTGGGCACCTGTAGTCCCAGCTACTCAGGAGGCTGAGGCAAGAGGATAGCTTGAGCCTAGGAGTTTGAGTTTGCTGCGAGCTATGATAGTGCCACTGTCCTCTACCTGAAGGGGTGGAAAGGCAGAGAGAGGAGAACGAGTTAGAGCCATTACAAAACTAAGAGAAAGGAATACCAGAGAAAGAGAGGAAAAAATAAATTGCAATAAATGAGGTAATCAGGCTTTAGGTTTCTAGTCCAGCAAGCAAGGAGCCTGGAAATTGCCACTTCATCCTAACAGTAAATAAAAAAGCTATGAACATCAACAATCTTCTCAGATTTAGCAGAGAACTGAGGTCACAGGGTAAATTGCTGTCGCCCAAATCAGAAAGACAGGCAGACAGAAAACCAAAATGGAGAACCACCTCTTACCAGGGCAGAAACCTCCCACGGAAACTAGTGCCAAAGCGGGAGAGTGGGAACTATAATTGACAAATTGTTAGAGGCTTTGAGTAGGCAAATCTCAGAGTTAAAAGCTCCAAGGGTACCTGATCTTAGAGGGGATCCCATACTTAAGTGAGTTTTACCTCCAGGAGCCCTACCAGGGTCTCACAGTTAAATAAAGAAAAATTCCCTCATACTTCCGCAGGAAGAAGGGGGAAGTAGTCATTATTTTAAAATATACCAGAGCATGCTGTTCTTCTTAATAAGACCTGCCCCCAAAAACAACTTCACCAAAGCCTAACCAACCTGCAGGAAGGGAGATCCCAGCCCAAGAATCCTGCACAGTCCTCCCTCACCTGAGGAGGGAGGGAGCCCTAAGAAGCGCTTGTGAAGGGCACAGCCCTTGGCACAGGCTCACTAACAAACCAAGACCTCATCCTTGGACTACAGAATGCATCTCATCACCCCACATCTTACTACATCATCAATACGCTCCTGAATAACAACAGAGAGCACACCTAAAAGACCTGTTTAAAAAGGGAAACTAAAAGCAACAGGGGAGACAAAAACAAGGACGCTGGAGGAAGGCTTAGCCTCTGACACCGCAGCTACTGCAGTAACACAGCCTAACCTCTAGCCAGATAAACTTCACACCAAAGTCCACCTCGTACACCTGGGTACATCACGTCCAGCTTTTAATGCAAAATTCCAAGGCATACTAATAGACAAAAAATAGAGTTTGAAGAAACACAGCAAGCATCAGATATGGCAAAGATGGTAGATTCTGTGGATTTTAAACTATGAATTTACAACAATTATAATTAATATGCTAAGTGCTCTAAAAAGAAAAAGTAGATGACATTTAAGAACACACAGGTAATGTACACACAAGGAAGAAAACTTAAGAAAGAATCAAAAGGCAACGCCAGAAATTAAAAACACCATAATGAAAATGAACAAAGTCTTTGATGGGCTCATCAGTAATCAGACAAGGCTGAGGAAAGGATCAGTGAGCTTGAAGAAATGACAGTAGAAACTTTTAAACTGGAAAGCAAAGAGGAAAAGGAATGAAACCACAGAAGAGACTGTCCAAAAGTCGAAGGACAATTATAAAAGGTAGAAGTTAAACATAATGGAATTATTAGAGGAAGAAGAAAGAAGAAAAAAAACAGAAAAAAGATTGAAGTAACAATGGCTGAGAAGTTTCCAAATTAAAGACAGGTATCAAACAATAGATCCAGAAAGATCAGAGAACACTAAGTGATATCATCATTGTTAAAATGTCCATACTACCCAAAGCAATCTACAGATTTAATGCAATCCCTATTAAAGCACCATTGGCATACCTTAAACTTGAAAAAATAGTACTTCATTTTATAAGGAATCAGAAAAATCCACAAATAGCCATCACGTTACTCAGAAATAAGAACAAATCAGGAGGTATCATGATACCAGACTTCAAGCTATCCTATAAATCTACAGTGATCAAAATACTATTGGGCATAAGAACAGAGAGGTAGATTTATGGAACGGAATAGAGAACCAAGAGATGAACCCCACTACTTATTGCCATTTGACCTTTGATAAGACTATCAAAAATATTCAGTGGGGGAAAGACTCCCTATTTAACAAATGGTGCTGGGTGAACTGGCTGGCGACCTGTAGAAGACTGAAACTGGACCCCCACCTTTCACCATTAACAAAAATTGATTCTCACTGGATAAAAGATTTAAACTTAAGACCTGAAACTATAAAAATACTAGAAGAGAGTACAAGGAAAACATCTGAAGAAATTAGCCTGGGAGAATATTATATGAGGAAGACCCCTCCCCCCCACCCCCCAGGCAATTGAAGCAACACCAAAAATAAATTACTTGGGATCTGATCAAACTAAAAAGCTTTTGCACAGCCACGAGCACAGTAAGTAAAGCAAACAGACAACCTTCAGAATGGGAGAAGATTTTTGCAGGTTATGCTTCTGACAAAAGTCTGATAACTACAATCTATAGAGAACTCAAACTAATCAATAAGAAAAGAACAAATAACCCCATTTCTACGTGGGCAAGAGACTTGAGCAAAAACTTCTCTGATGAAGACAGGCACATGGCCTACAATTACATGAAAAAATGATCATCATCCTTAATCATCAGAAAAATGCAAATCAAAAATACTTTTGAGATATCATCTAACGCCAGTGAGATTAGCCCACATTACAAAATCCCAAAACTATATATGTTGGCGTGGGTGCAGAGAGGAGAGAACACTTCTACACTGCTGGTGGGAATGCAAGCTAATATGACCTTTTTGGAAAGAAATTTGGAGAACACTCAAGGAACTAAAAGTAGACCTACTGTTCGATCCTGCAATTCCTCTACTAGGTATATACCCAGATGATCAAAAATTATTTTACAACAAAGATATTTGCACCAGAATGTTTATTGCAGCCCAAGTCATAATAGCCAAGACATGGAAAAAGCCCAAGTGCCCACAGACCCATGAATGGATTAACAAATTGTGGTATACATACACCATGGAATATTATGCAGCCATAAAAAGATGGAGACTTCACATCTTTTATGTTTACGTCGATAGAGCTTGAAGATAATCTTTTTAGTAAAGTATCTCAAGAATGGGGAAAAAAGTATCCAATGTACTCAATACTACTATGAAATCAATATATAATCACCTACATATATTCATATTCATATGAATGGCAAAATATAACTGTAGTCCAGAAAGTAGAAAAAAAGGGGGAGAGCGGGGAGAGGGAGGGAGGGTATTTGGGGGGACCTCACCTAATGTGCACGATGCAATGGTACATTTCAAAACTATTAAGAAATGAGTATAATTGTGATGGATGTGTTACTTACTTCAATGTATTGTATATAAAGCAGTACACTGAATCCCATAAATGCATCAATGTACCAATTTATATTTAATAAAAAATAATAATAATAAAAGATTTGGATACCTCATCAAACAAATGGCAAATAAGCATATGCAAAGATGTTCAACATCATATGCCATTAGGGAATTACAAATTAAAACAACAATGAGATATTATTATCTACCTAATTGATAGAACGGCTAAAATCTAAAACATTGAGCAACAGGAACTCTCATTCATTGCTAGTGAGAATGCAGAACAGTATCGCCACTCTGGAAGACGGTTTGGTGGTTTCTTACAAAACCAATACTCTTATCCTACAAGCTAACAATTGTCCTCATTGGTATTAAACAAATGAGTTGAAAAACTTTCGTATGTTCCACAGAAAAAAACCTGGACATGGATGTTTATAGAACCTTTACTCATACTCACAAAACCTAAAGCAAACAAAATGTCTTTCAATAGGCGAAATGATAAACTAACAGTGGCACACCCAGACAATGAAATATTATTCAGCAATAAAAATAAATGAGCTATCAAGCCACAGAAAGTCATGGAGAAACCTGAAATACATATAAGAGAAAAAAGCCAATTTGAACAGGCTACATGTTCTATGATTCCTATTATATGACATTCTGGAAAAGGTAAAACTATGGAGATGGTACAAAGATGAGCAATCTCCAGGAGCTAGAGGTAGGGTTGGGGACATAGACAAGTGGAGCACAAGGGACTGAAACCATTCTGTACAACAGAGGACACACGCAATTATACATTTGTCAAAACCTACAGAATGTACCACACATAGTGATGGTAGTGCCAATTATTGCATTTAGTTGTCTCACTGATGTAACAAATGTACTAGAATAATGAAAGTCGTTAATAACACAGAAAACTGTCAGGTAGTAGGAGTGATTTATGGGAATTCATTGTACTTTCTACTCATTTTTTCTACAAACCTAAAAGTTTTCTGAAAAGTAAATTAATGATTAAAAAAAAAAAAGAAGAAGTCAATAGTGTCACTGATTTACACTCAAAAAACTTGCTTTTACTCTTTCTTATAAAGGGCCAAAGCAACTGTTACTTGAGGACTAATTTTACTAATTTTACTCTGCTACAGATGTCCTGCCCTCTGAGTACTCTACTGGATGAGCCCTAAGCTTATCAGGTATTTCCTGACAGGCACACAAACCCCTGAGGTCCTGTGTGGGCCGCAGTGATTCCTCATTGGCTCCTTCACATGGTTCTTTCCCAGAATCACATCATTTCCTCTTGCCAATGTTGTCAAGGAGATTCAGCATAAGACTCAAGAGGGTCCTCCTTCTGATCTCCAGAGCTGTCTTTGTGTACAGCCCTCTCTTCTATTACTTTGTTCTATGCAGTTACCTCCTTGACCTCCAAGTTCTCCCAGCTCCATATCTATTCAGGGAGACCACACAGTCCACTTACAGCCTCATTCCTTGGCAATAATTTGAAAATTATGCAGGAGAGTAAATTTGGATCTTAGTCAGAATTATCTGCTTTTAACTTGTAAGACAGTTGATACTCACAAGTGATCAATAAACATACTCTATCTTAGAGGAGGAAGTAAAGTAATAAAGAACTCCAAGGCCACTGTACCTGCCCAGAGGCATCTACCAAGAGCTATTCCCAGCATTAATGTGGGGAGTCAGGACCTGGAACCAAGATAACCCATGGAAAGGAAGTGATCACCAGGAGTTCAAGAGAACTGTCTGGGTCTGGAGGAAGAAAAAACAAACTAGAGGAACTGGATTCCAGAAAGGTTCTTTTCTTTTTTGAGACAGGGTCTTGCTCTCTTGCCCAGGCTAGAGTATAATGATGTCATCATAGTACACTGCAACTCCTAGGCTCAAGTGATCCTCCTGCCTCAGGCTCCTGAGTAGCTTAGGGTTATAGGTGTGTACCACCACACCTAGCCCAGAAAGTGTTTTTGGGTAGCAGAGGCAAACCAGAAGAATACTAGAGTAAAAAGCAGAGGGCTCTGGGCAGTGGTGTGACCATGACCTCCTGCAGGAAGAACCTGGGCTTCTCTGCAGCTCCTGGAGCAGCATCTCTCTCTCCCCACGTCGCCTGTGTGTGCTCCACCTGGATGTGACTTTAGGTAGGAAGAAAGTACCTTGTTCTAGAATGTCAGATAGTTTTACAACATAAGGTAGAGTGTATTGTTGAAACTTACAGAATGGGGAAAGAGTTTCTATATCTAAAAAAGACAAATGAGTGCTGATTAACAGCACCAAGTGGGAACCACCAGGCCTGAGTCTGAAACTTGCCTCCACCACTTACTCCATAATCCTAGGCCATTGAGGTCCTTCACTATGATGCAATATGATCATCTGTGAAAATAGGGACAAAAACCACACTTCCCTGTTCTAACTGATGCAAGATATAAATGAGGGAACACATAGTGAAGTATGAAGTTCTTAGAAAAATGCACTTAGCAAATACTTAATAAATACCAGTTATGCTGATAAAGAGGGAGAAAAGGAGAAGGAAAAGGAAAAGGAGCTGAATGCCACCCATTTGCTTGCTGTGCTACTGACTGCAGAAGGCCCTCTGTTTATTCTATAGATTACAGAGTCCCTGGGCTGTTTACAGAGCACTGACCACTTAGGCACCATACCAATTTCAGGCACACACACTCAACATTGGTCTGGCCAGTATGAGTAATCCTCCACCTTGCATGCAAATGTTTCTGAAATACCCTTAGACTTTTCAGTTATGTCAGTCAATCAATTCTCTACTCTACTTAAATTAGTTTGAACTTGGTTTCCATCAGTAGTAATTGGACTGGTTCTAATATATTTAGCAAACATTTGAATTTAATGGCCTTAAAAATGACCTTTTGTAGGCTATGTAGCAGAGATTTTTACATTAGAATAATCATCATAAGGGCTACTGGTAATTAGAGGATGCCTCTTTTGGGGCTGGCACCCTTGTCTCCTCAGTGCTCAAAACATACTTGTTTCGGTACATAAAAGAATATTAAAACAAAGTATCACAACAGGATTCTGTTTTGAGAAAAATAATTCACTTATCTCTTATGATATTGACTCAGATCAGATTGACCTTAAAAAAATAAAATCAAGTTCAAACCCCAGACAGACTGGGAATAAATAGAAATAAAAATTAACTACATAGTTCTCCAACTAGATAATTTGATTATAAAGGATAATTTTTCTTTTTTCTTGCTAGATAATAAAAATCAACACAAAATAAAAGAGAATAAAAAGAAGCTTTATATATTAAAATTATATCCTTAAGATTCATAGCGGATATACAGCATTTATTTTTATAGGAAAGAAACACAGTAAAGCTAACAACAAAGTCTATTTATATTAAACTGTAAACTGAAACCATTTATCAAATTCCTTAATGCCCATGACATCCACATGCATTAGGCAAAATTCAATTTACCTTGAAAAAAAATTTGAGTGTAAATTTATATGATATTCTACATACAACTTCAAGTTTGCATGCAATAAACTGGAATTATTATGAATGCTGAAAAGTAAATAATCACTTAAAGTGATTAGGAACAAATGCATTATAAAAATAATATAAACTCCCTGGTTTTTAAAGACCTCAAATAATAACAAAAGGAAAAATGTACATTGCCTTACCCTGGCTCACTATTCTTACCCCTAGAGGTAACAACTGTTAACTATTTCTTATGTATCCTTTATAGGAATTTTCAATGTACATTTGTGTAAGTTTATATATATAAGCTTTACATATATATATAAAAATTTTACATTTATAGAATCACACCATTCACACTATCCTGCAACTTCTTTTAACATAAAAAGTATAAGTAATACACATATTTTTGTAATTTTATATATGTGAAATTTTTCATGAGTATAATCTGAAATATTTTCTGATTCAGTACATGAAGCTCTCTGTCATTCTCTGTCATGAGTGCAGTCACCTATGGTAAATGTATGCCACAAAGTACTTAATGCATCCTACCTGCAGCGCATGAGGGTCAGTGAGAGCCTGCAGCTTCAATGGGGGAGGACCCTACCCTTGACACCATTTGGAACCACCTACATGTGGGGATAATAAAAAGAACCTAGATTTTCAATCAATTTTATTATTTATTTCAACTTCTCTATGGAAAATCTATCACGTTATGGCCACACCAAAGCTCACCTCCCTGCCTCAATCTGCCACTTCTACTGGGTGACAGCTGCTGTTAATGAGGCCACAGAGAACATCTTTGTTATACCTGCACAAGCTTATCCATAAGATAAATCAAGAAATGACATTGTTGCAGGAAGTACAAGATCTTAAATTTTTTGATAGGAATTGCCAAGTCATCCTTCCCAAACTACTGTTCTAATTTTTTTTTTTTTTTTATGGAATCATAGCTGTATACAATAATGCAATCATGGGGTACAAAGTGCTGGTTTCATATACAATCTGAAATATTTTCATCAAACCTGTTAACATAGCCTTCATGGCATTTTCTTAATTACTGTGTTAAGACATTTATCTTCTGCATTTAGTAAGTTTCGCCTGTACCCGTCTAAGATGCACCTCAGGTGTGGTCCCACCATTTACTCTCCCTCCCCCCTTCCCTCTCTTGCCCTTTTCCTCATATTCTTATGCTATAATGGGGTTATAGCCTTCATATGAAAGCTATAAATTAGTTTCATAATAGGGCTGAGTACATTGGATGCTTTTTCTTCCATTCTTAAGATACTTTGCTAAGAAGAGTATGTTCCAGCTCCATCCATGTAAACATGAAAGAGGTAAAGTCCCCATCTTTCTTTAAGGCTGCATAATATTCCATGATGTACTTGTACCACAATTTATTAATCCATTCGTGGGTTGATGGGCACTTGGGCTTCTTCCATGACTTAACAATTATGAATTGGGCTGCAATAAACATTCTGGTACAAATATCTTTGTTATGATGTGATTTTTGGTCTTCTGGATATATACCCAGTAGAGGAATTATAGATCGAATGGCAGGTCTATTTTTAGATCTCTAAGTATTCTCCAAACATCTTTCCAAAAGGAACATATTAGTTTGCATTCCCACCAGCAATGTACAAGTGTTCTCTTTTCTCCACATCCACACCAACATCTGTAGTTTTGGGATTTTGTGATGTGGGCTAATCTTACTATAGTTAGATGATATCTCAAAGTAGTTTTGATTTGCATTTCTCTGATGATTAAGGATGATGAGCATTTTTTTCATGTGTCAGAGAAGTTTCTCTTCAAGTCCCCTGCCCACCCTGAGATGGGATCACTTGTTCTTTTCTTGCTAATACGTTTGAATTCTCTGTAGATTCTGGTTATTAAAGCTTTGTCGGAGGCATAACACGCAAATATCTTCTCCCATTCTGAGGGCTCTCTGCTTGCTTTACTTACTATGTTCTGGGCTGTGCAGAAGCTTTTTAGTTTGATCAGGTCCCCATAGTGTATTTTTGATGCTGCTGCAATTGCCCAGGGAGTCCTCCTCATAAAATATTCAAGTGAATTTATGTTGTTCTAATTTACCTTCATTCCCCAGTGCACAAAAATGCCCCATGCCCTCACTCTTGCCAATGTAATTCAGTTATGTTTCTTTTAACACTGCCTTTATTTTTTTTATTATATAGGCTGCATTTTCTTTTGCTTTCCAGTAATTTGATATTTTATTTGATATTTATAGTCTCTATTTTACCTCCTCTGATGGTTATGTCAATTGTTGTTGAAATAGTTAAACATTCATTTTATTGGTTTATTAATTTTAGACATCTACTGATTCCCTGCCTCCTACCACACTCTCCTTATCTGATGATCTCTTCTGTTGCTGCGTACAGGTATAGGTACAGTGATGCTCTTGTTAACTCCACTAGGTGCCAGGGAGAAGAACAGGCCTATATTTTGGCACCATTTACTGGCTATCCCCAGATCACATACAGTAGGAGCTGCTGCCATTAGCAAGGAAAAAGAGGAAATAAACGACAAACTCCTGTGTTTAGGAAGATTATTCTGGCAGTACAGAAGCTAAAATGCAAAGATTCATGATGATTATGGCAAAAGAAGGTTCAATGTAGATTATTTATTATTCGAAATGCTTGAGACCAGAAATGTTTTGGATTTCATATTTTTTTGAACGTAGGGCTATTTCCATATACATAATGAGATATCTTGGGGATAAAACCTAAGTCTAAACATGAAGAAGTTTGTTTATGTTTCATATACACACACATAGCCTGAAGGTAATTTTGTACAATATTTTTAATAATTTTATTAAACAAGTTTAATAAAACTTGTTTAATAAAACAAGTTTTGGCTCCTTTTTGACTACAACCCATCACCTGAGGTGAACTATGGAATATTCTGCTTCATGGCATCAGGTGGGCAATTCAGAAAGTTTCCGATTTGGGGGCATCTCAGATTTTGAATTTTAAGATTAGGGATGCTCAACCTATACTGTAAATATATCCACTTTCCCTAAATCTAATCTATTAACTGGAAACTATCGCAAAGTCATGATAACGATGATGACGATGACAATTACCATCTGGTTGAGTGCTCACCATGGCACCAGACTAAGCCCTTCACATGTTCCATTTAATAACAACCTTACAAGGTAATTACTGTTACCCCTGTGTTATAGTGGGAAAATGAAAACATTAGTTTACAAATACTCTTCTCAAATTACAACCACTAATAAGTAGAAGGGCTGAGATTTTCTTTCTAATTGTATAACCATGGAATGGTAGCTGAAAAAAATGATTATGAGGGCATATGTCTTTATTTGGGCTGAGGTACCAGAAGTAGTTTTTCATAAACACTTGTATAAGTTAAGGACAAGTACTTAAGGAAGCACTATGATTGCATCACTCATTCTTACACACATTTCCCAAAATGCACAAGTGAGAGAAGAGGGAGGAGCTACTGATCATACTTCGGATACTACAACCCTGAGTTCCCGCCTGCAGCTGCATAACACTGAACAAAGATTGAGAACCACCAATTTAGAGAAGAGAACTAAAAACAGAAATGATTATGATGAGAAAGCAGACAACAGGAAATGTGACGGTTTATGTTGAAAAAAGAATTTTAGGAAATGGGAAATGGTAAGCACTGTCAAAACCACAGAAGGCAGGGATGCTGAGGAGTAAAACAAGTTACTGAATTTTATGGTTGGCAGATGGCTAATAACTTGGAAATACAAGAGAGATTAGAAAAAGGAACCGCCCAGAAAAGACTACTATTGGGGGAAGTTTGGCAGTAGAAAAATGGCAGAGGGCCACAGTCTCTTTAAGGGACATAGAAGGGGTACTTATTTGGGTACTCTTTTTAATATAAGAGATATCTTAGCAGGTATTCAGGCTAAAGTGGAAAAGCTAACAAAAAGGATTGGTGATTTGACAGAATAATTGGTGAAGCTAGACTTGTGGTGGTTTGAGATAATATTATCTGATATCATTGTGGCACTTGACAATTTGTAAAGCATTTTCACACCAAGAATCCTCTGTATTCCTTGCATAATTCTGTGAGACAGGTAAAGCAAGAATTATTACCTAATTTTACCTTAGGCAACTGAGGCTCAAAGAGGCCTGAGACAGTCCAAGACAGTCTGGAATAAGAGAGAGAGCTCTGAGTTTAAAGTTAAAATACTCTCTTTCCCACAGGTCCCATGCTTTGAGCAAGTTATTTAAGTTACTTGGGTTTGGGGATCCTCAATTTCCTCTCCAAGAAACGTGAATACTTCCCAGGCTCTGGATGAATTGGAGAAATGTATGCAAAGCCACTGGCATGGAACCTGGAAAACGCAGGCCCTCAATAAATTACAGCCACTATTACTGTTGGGGCCAGAGATGACGGCCACAACCAAACCCAGAGAATCCAGGTGCCTTCCACTCCTCAAAGCTGCTAATACCTATACAAGGAATTGCAACCCTCTGTCAAGAAGCTCAAGTCAATGCAGTCAATTCGTCAATCTCCTACTATGTGCCTGATAACTCCTAGGTACAGACACAGGAAGACACTATAACCACAGAGAATGACCAATCCAAGACAGAGGAGGTCCTAAGAGTAGTGTCTGCAGGGCTTTGGCACAAAGGTGAGCCTGTGGCAAATTACCTCCCAGATGGGAGAGGATGGAAGGGATCAAAGACATCTACAAAGAAGAGGTGGCATTGGAGGTGTGTCCAAAAAGATAAGGTTCCTGATGGGAGGGAAAGGGCATCTGGGGTAGGAGAAAGAGCACCAGCAATGGCTCAAAGGGATTCCAGCAAATACAGTAGACAAGCTCATTCAAGCAAAGGTGGCCTCAGATGTTACTTAGCCCCCTCAAACACTGCGAAAGAGATCGTGTACACCTGCATGCCCCTCCACACCCTCAGCGCCTCATACCAAATGGAAGTTAATTCCCTCCTAAAGAAGAGCCAGAATGGGGAAAAGATTCAGAGAGGGTGGAAGAGATTCATTAAGCCAGAGGCATCTCTAGCAGCTACAACCAAACCAGGGTTCCTAGGAACAGTCCTGTACAACAATGCCAGTTAAGAGGTCCCTGTCTGCTATGCCCTCAGCTCACACCTGCAACATAGTGTGATAGGATACACACAGAGGGTGCTTCAGTGGCTCCATACCTCACTATTTCTCAGAACTTCACAGGGTGCCGTGCCCGTAGCTGTCCACGCCAGGCTCAGCAGAGCACGACACGATGCACCTGTAAATGCCTAGATGCAGCATCGTTGTCTACAACTTCCTTATCTGCACAGATGCTCCACAGAAGATCCTTTTCTTCTATTATCCAGGGATACAGGCGACATGTATAGCCACACAGCTCATCATAGCCACAGCCTAACATAAAGGAAAACTTAGGTCAGAGGTTCTCAACCTGTGGGTCACGACCCACAAGAACTGTATTAAAGGGCCCTGGCATTAGGAAGGTTGAGAACTACTGACTTAGGTGTATTTTGAGGATTCGGTTTCAATGCCATCCCTGTCACAACTATAGACTCCAATTTTAGTTTTTGGTGTTTTTTTGTTGTTGTTGTTTTGTTTTTTATACAGCAACTAGATATCTCTAGATTCCTTGATTCCTCTCAAGAAAGAAATAGGAAGAAAATGTTATTCTTCATAGTCACTGAATAAAGCCCAAGAAATGCTCTGCTGTTCTGGTTAAAAATACACTACACATGGGCTTAAAATTTTTCAATTTTGGAAGAACCAGAACATATCATTAACAACCTGGTAAAAAAGGCATAAATACAATTAGGTCTTTTTTATTAAGAACAAGAGAATTTAACAAAATATCAAAATCCTCATTAGGAACATGACCTATGATTGGAATAAGCACAAAGAGATGTCCAATTGAAGAATCTATCATTGTAACTTGAGTTTTAAAAAAGATCTATGTATTTATGATGCACAATCTATGGGTCAGACTTATATTTCAACCTCTGAAGCACCTGGACCTAAGGCAAAGGAAGAACTTGGATGCTCTTTCTAAAAATCTTGGCACAGAACTAAGAGAAAATATAAAACACAATTAAGTGCAGCCAGTGACTCCAGGCTGGAATTGCAGGTAAACACAGGCTTCAGTCCCACTTTATTCTATTCAGTAAGTGACAGCAAGTGTGAGAGGGAACATTCGCAGCAAATGGCAAAGGCCCACAGGGGCTCACTACAGGGTAAAGAGATGGCAGGCCAGATGACGTGTGTGGGCGACGAGAAATGCACACTGGAAAAGAGCAGAGCATGTGGCAACACCATCAGTGGAACTATTTTTAACTTTATCAAAAGAAAATGCAACACAGTGTGTTTGGCATCAGGAATGATTGTCTAAGTGTGATTCTAATATTATAGTTGGATGACATTTTGAAATGTTCAGTCTTGAAAGCCTCAGGGAGAGCTACTGTTTTATCTGGTTAAACAAAGGTAGCCATAAAAGAGCCGAATGATACTGAAAACCTATTTGCCTTTCAAGTAATTATATAGTGCTGAAAATAAAGACCGTTTTCTTTCTCCATTTTATAAAGAATCCACCATTGCCAGCGACTTCTGAAACCAGCAGTAAGAAAATTACTCCAGCCAAACTTCCTGATAATCAGAGGATAATTTTCCTTAATGGTGCAGATTAGCTATATGGTTCACTGGAAACTGTGGTTAAGAGAAATCAAAATTAAACAAAGAGAATACAATTCCATCATCATCCTAGGAAAGAGAACCAGTGGCCTGACTTTAGGGATAGAAGTTGATGATAATATCACACCAGTGTGGCATAAGGTGGCAGAACTCTCGCCTCGGAGGCTGGAGCCAAATATTATTACAGCAGTAAAACCTGTATTTGCCATGGTCTCTACTTTAGTTTTCTAAATCATATCAATAAGGAAGCACTTGTTTTCAGCTTCTGCCCAGGGCTGCTTTCATAGCCACCCACAGGCTACAACCCTTTATGAGAAACGAACTATATCAGTATGTGAAATCAAGTAGCCATATCTGATATAGAATAGTGATAGAATAACCAATGCTATAGCTCACTTTAGGGAGAACAGTACAAAAGATGTTGAAATGTTGTAAGCCATGGTTCGGTGCCCGTAGCTCAGTGGTTAGGGCATTGGCCACATGCACCAGGGCTGGTGGGTTCGAACCTGGCCTGGGCCTGCTAAACAATGACAACACCAAAAAAATAGCTGGGCATTGTGGCAGGCGCCTATAGTCCCAGCTACTTGGAAGCTGAGGCAAGAAAATCTTTTTTTTTTTTTAAGAAAATCTTTAAGCCCAAGAATTCGAGGTTGCTATGAGCTGTGACACCACAGCACTATACTGAGGGCAACATAGTGAGACTATCTCAAAAAAAAAAAAAAAAATGTTGTGAGCCAGTGTTTAGGTCTGCTCTGGGACAGGGAGGAAAAAAACCTGTGAGAAGAAACAAGTGGCCAGGAGCTTTCCAACCCTCTTCAAATTGCTGAGCCCAGTGATAGACTCCATCCTCACACCTCACCCTGGGTCACGGCAGCCCCTAAATCAGAACTGGAGAAATTGCCACACATTCTGTCGTGTGGAGATGCCGTAACTAGTTTTCAAAATCAACTGAGACTTATAAACGCAGGTATTTTGAGTCTCACTGAATAAGCTCCTAAAAGATGGAGTTAAAAACCAAGGTATTAAAATTTTTTAGTGCATTTGGCCAACTTATGACAAATTTGGCAACCACCAAAAGTGACTGTTATGGATTGAAAATACATTGAATCAATGGAATTCCATCAGTTAATAAACTTTAAAAAGAGAAAGCTAAAAAATACTCATTTGTTACCAGTTCAGAAAACTATTGAAATAAATCCTCATTTTGAAAATTAGTATGAAAAAGGAAGAATTACTAACTCAGACAAGAACTATCAATGGGTGTTTTAAGCATTAGGTGAATGACTAAATGGGAAACTAGACTTTCTCATGTTGCCAGTAACTGCACAGCAATAGAGATTATGTTGGCATCTGTCTATGTAAGTGTCTATCTCTGTATCACTCATGGTGGGGCAAATGATACTCCTTGCCTTCTGATGTGACACAAAGTATACAGTATCACCCATGGCATCCAGGCCAAAAATAGTAAATGTTTAATATTGAGTTTTTAGATATAACATCCAGCTTACATGTTGGGAAGAGATGAACCAGTGAAATAACACAAGGAAGCAACCAGATAAATTCAGAGATTTGGAAATTCAGTTGGACAAAAGGCCTAGTCTCTTCAACAATTGTTGATAATATGGAAAAAAGGGGCAGAAAGGACATAAGGTGTGGGGAACTGCTCTATAGTGAGAGATCTAGGAGACAGAAAAGTCAAATAAATTGTAGGGCTTACTTACATCCTAATTCCAACAAGCTAACTGGGAAAAAAAACCAATTTGATACTACCAGGGAAATATGAATACAGACTAGACATT
This sequence comes from Arctocebus calabarensis, assembly GCA_963573935.1. Lineage (NCBI taxonomy): Eukaryota > Metazoa > Chordata > Mammalia > Primates > Lorisidae > Arctocebus > Arctocebus calabarensis. The sequence continues at coordinate 20,167 of CAUYON010212359.1, forward strand.
AGATGATGCCAACAACTTGCTGTTAATTTTCATTAGCAAATAATGATATATAAGTTATATAAGAAGATATCCATGTTTTCTAGAGATACATAATAAATAAGAGTGAGAAGACGTGAGGTCTAGGATTATACTTTACAGCTATATGATGTGTAAAACACCTCCATCAACTACAAACTGCATATTCAATGTGGTCCCATATTGCAATGAAGCTGAACAATGCCTATCTCCTAGTGATGTCCTGGGGGCAACACATTATTCACATGTCTGTGGTGATACTGGGGTAAACAAACCTACTGTGCTGCTAGTCATATGAATATCTAACACAATAATGCACTGTACATGATACTAGATAATAACAAAAAACTGCTACTGGTTTATGTATTTACTATACTATACTTTGACACTATTTTAGAGTGCATTCCTTCTATGTACAAAAATAAAAGTTAACTATAAAACAGCAGCAAGTAGGTCCTTTGAGAAGTCACTGTTATCATGGGAGATGACAGCTCCATGCATGTTTTCGCCCCTATAGACCTTCCAGTGGGATGAGACACGAGGGTAGAAGACAGTGATATTGATGATCCTGACCCTGAGTAGGGCAAGGCTAATGTGTATGTAAGATTTTAGCAAAAATTTAAAAAATAAGAATTTTTTTAAATATTAAAAAAAGCTTATACCAAGGATTCTAAGACAAAATATTTTTGTTCAGCTGTACAATGTGTTTGTGTTTTAAGTGTTATTATGAGTTTAAAGGTTTTTAAAAATCAACAAGTTTGTAAAATAGTTACAGTAACCTAAGGTTACTTATTGAAAAAGAAAAATATTTTCCTACAAATGTGGTGCAGTGTAAACGTGCAGTGTTTCTAAAGTCCATGATGGTGTACAGTAACGTGGTAGGCCCTCATGTTCACTCACCACCCACTCACTGATGCACTCAGAGTAACATCCAGTCCTGCGAGCTCCGTTCATGGTAAGTGCCCGACACAGATGCATTACCTTTTGTCTTTTAAACCATATTGTCACTGTACCTTTTCAATGTTTAGATATGTTTAGACATACGAATACCATTGTGTTACAACTACCTGCAGCATTCAGTACACCAACACACTGTGTAGGTGTGTAGCCTAGAACAGTGGGCTGTACTACACAGCCTGGGTGTGAAGTAAGCTATACCATCTAGCTTTGTGTGAGGACACTATGACCACACAACACTGAAAGGGCCTAATAATGCAGTTCTCAGAATATATCCCTGTCATTAAGTGACACGTCTCTCACTAGTAATGAGGAGGGCGTAAAAAAGGAAAGGAAGTGGGGGGGAGGGTAAACAGAAAGGAAGAAAGAAAAACAAAAAACAAGGCTCGGCCCCTGTGGCTTTAGCAGCTAAGGTACACCTGAGCTGACGGGTTCGAATCCAGCCCGGGCCCACCAAACGACGACGGCTGCAACCAAAAAATAGCCGGGCGTTGTGGCGGGCGCCAGTAGTCCCAGCTACTTGGGAGGGTGAGGCAGGAGACTTGCTTGAGCCCAGGAATTGGAGGTTGCTGTGAGCTGTGATGCCACAGCACTCTATCCAGGGAGACAGCTTGAGGCTCTGTCTCAAATAAAAAAAAAAAGAGTGGCGCCTGTGGCTCATCGAGTAGGGTGCTGGCCCCATATACCGAAGGTGGCAAGTTCAAACCTGGCCTTGGCCGAACAGCAAAACAGAAAAATAGCCGGGCATTGTGGCGGGCGCCTGTAGTCCCAGCTACTCGGGAGGCTGAGGCAAGAGAATTACCTAAGCCCAGGAGTTGGAGGTTGCTGTGAGCTGTGTGACGCCATGGCACTCTACCAAGGGCGATAAAGTAAGACGCTGTCTCTACAAAAAAAAAAAAAAATTTTAAAGGTCAGATAAAGCAGTATAGCAAAATCTTGATAATACTAAATCCACGAGGTAACTATATGGAGGTTACTTATATTATGCTTTCTATTTCTACTCATTTTAAAAGTTTTCATAATAAAGGTTAATTTTTAAAACTTTAAAGCCACCAAGGTCACTACATCTATGCTAACAAAGTATACAATTTCATACATCAGACAGGAGTCCTTATGTGAGAGTCCACTGTTTTCTGAAGAATTTAAAACACAAAACGTCTCTACTTCATTTGTGAATACTGTTGAGATTTTGAGAATATATCTTAGCAAAGAATAGATAATACTGAATTCTACTTTCCAATAATATCCTAGTATAAAATAGCACCAAAATAAATAAAACATGATTTGCTGAAACTCATCACTTGCAGAAAAGAAACCATGTTCCCAAAGCCTTAAAAACAAAACCCAAACACTGGAAGGGTACATTAAAAACTTTAGAATGGTGGGGGTAGAGGTAGGGATGAGATCAGTGAATAGTTTTTAACATTGATTTTTTGTTGTTGTTGTTAAGCTGCCTGAATATACTGCCTATTCAAAAATAAAATTTAATTTCTATATATTCATCGTATTTGAAAGAATTTTACCCCTCCATGAAGAATCCTACATTAAAACCCACAAAGACAAAAAATGAGCTTCTTTTAACAGATTTACCAACATTCATTTATCCCACTGCAGTACTGTCCCAGATCAACTTTTTAAAACATGTCAATTTCTTTTCCTACTTCTAAACAGGTTTTTTCTTTTCTTTAGGCAGGTATTTAAGAAACTTGAAATAAATCTGAAGTATTTAACATGAAAGCCAAAAAAGAAAAAAATCCCTGGGGTTAACTTGGAGAAAAGCTCAAAGTCAGGAAAGCCCCTTTTATTTTTCATTTTGTGTCAAAGCACACATTTAAGTATTTACTTAAAAGGTAATGAATTGAACAAGGATTTAGAAATCTCCACATGGGTTCCTCTCTTCTAACTTTAAGCCCAAACTATAATATTTTCCCTTTCTTTTCTCACCGATTACCTGTGCTTCTCAGCCCACTACTGTCTATCAAGATTATTGAAACCTCAAACCAAACCTTGATCATCTGCCGGTTAAACTACTTAAAATAGATGTTCAAAACTCACAATTCTTACAGTCCCTTCCATGGCATTTCTGCATCCCTCTTCCTGGTCCTTTAACAGAATTAATAGCTAAATAAATAAATTAGTATTGAAACTTTAATTAAAATAAGCCCAAGCACTGAGTGACTATCAGGAAGTTTACATCAGTACTATGTAGAGCTAGCGGTTCACAGAATCATTGAGTGGGAGGAAGCTCTGTCAACCAGTGAGCAGGGTGAAGACCTCCAGAGGGTCAAACTGCTTTCCATAAATCTACTGGATGAAAAAATATCATGCAAATATGACATTCTTTTTCCAAAAGAACTCATCATTGGATTCCTTTTAATAATGACTTCCAACTACTGGTTTAGACACAGGCTTCAATACTGGTTATCAACCAATATGAATTCACTGACTCTGGGCAGTCAGTAAATATGATTGACAAGATACATTAAAACACGAGACAGTACTGTACCCACAAGAACATATAATTAGCAGGTCACATGTGAATATGGTGGGGCCAGGAGCAGCATGAGGCTAGCATAAGATGTCACAAGTGCTTAAGGAAGACAAGGTAAGTAATGGAACCCTACTCCTGGACAGTCATAGGTTATGTCTCTTAGACACAAAGGGGTGTGGCTGAGGCAAATAGTGGAGGAAAAGCAGCAAGGGTGGAAAAGTCAGAACAAATGTGAGTATGTATGCGATTGTTTCTTACAAAAGAAAAATAGGTTGTGATGAGACCCCACAAGGTCTTGAACAATAGTTCCAATTTTATTTTAAAGACAGTAGTGATCCCTTGACCTTGAAGAAGCAAGTGAATGAGAGTGCAAGCCATCCTGCCAGCCAGACACAGGGTTCTTCACCCCAGACACCAAGATTCTGGGGAGCACTGGCATACTGCCCTGTTTCAGGATTCTTTACCAATCATCACAAGCTTCTCAGATGAGCATTCCACACTCATTCAATACATTCACACATTTCAGCCATGTGTCTTTAAAGGACAACAGCTTTTGAGCACTCCTTCAAAAGCTTTCAGAAAGCATAACTCCCATTTTACAGATGATATTACTAAGAGGCTCAGAGAGGATAAATAACTTACCAAAGGTCATGCAGCTCACCAAGTATTGGAGCCAGGCCTTGCTGGCTCCTGAGACCTCAGGGCACATGCCCTTAGGTGTGTCCATTCTCGCCAGACGTGGACTTGGGCAAAGACATCCCCTTCTTGTGGTTAGCTAGAGGAGTAAAAATTCCCCATCTACTTGAAGACCCAGGCCCTACTGACTCCAAAGTCGGTCAGAAACAGAAAGATGTTCCAATTTCATACTTTTAGTAGAACAGGGGTATGGGAGTCACTAGCCTTTATTCAATAGCCTCTACTTGAGGTCATATCAAATTCCTCAGGGATCTCATATCCCTAATTAATGCATATGCTTTAAATTCCTATTGATTATACATGTTTCCATATCTTTAAATATTCATACCTAAATTTTCATAAAGCCACCATTTAGGCATATTGTACTTAGAGAATACAGTTAAATGACAAAAAAATAGCACTTAAATTTAAGGCGAAGGCACTAATGATTAGGTGTGGGAGACATGATATGGAAAGAAAATCACAGTAACAAAAATTAGAAACAAATACATTCAATTTATATTATTTTCCATCCATTGTCAAAAACCAAATCAAATATTTTACATAAACATGGAAAGTATAATAAACAAACTTTAGTATTACTTTGTTACATCTTTATACACCCCCTCCCCAAAAAAAGCCAAATCTTCTTTGAAAGAATTTTAAAGGAGAAATTCCATTTTTTATGCAACTATCCAGAGAAGAGCATGGTAGTGGACACCTAGTCCCAGTTACTCAGGAAGCTGAGGCAAGAGAATCACTTGAGCCCAAGAGTTTGATATTGTTGTGGGCTATAATGCCACAGCACTCTACCAGGGCAACAGAGTTAAGACTCTGTCTCAAAAAAGAAAAAGAAAAAGAAAGAAAAGAGATAGAGAAAGAACAGAGTCTAATGTTTTATAACCATAAATCACACTTGTGAAAAGATATCTTACATTAAGGTATAATCCTAGAAAAAGTGCTCACTGCTAAATATCACTACAACCACTTTCAAAGGACTCCCCCTTGGGAAGCTACGCTCCAACACCAGCACTTAGTCTACCCTTCAAAGCAATTTTGGAACTCTTTTTTTGGAATAACCATCAGAGCTGTTGTCATGTAAGGTCTGACAATTAAGTTCTCGAACTTGTCACCATATGCTTATGTTGGCAGCACTGTACACACAACTTGGTAAGGTTTCCTAACCTTAGTATACCAGTGTCTTACAGCTGTTTGTGTCAACATGTGGCAGTGTCTTGCTGAGTCATGTCCATTATTGCTGTTGCATGTCTCTGTATGCCACACAATGACATTCAGCAATGAGGTATGTAGTACTTCTAGGATGAGTCTGCAAATTTAACTGTCATACCTCATATGTAAAAAAGAGCAGCTGACCAAATATTATTACCTAAGGGCTAAAAGACAATTATGCTTTATAACTGAAACTGGTTTGGCAAACAGTGATGAATAGAGGCCAAGAAGAAAAAAATAAATGAAAATTAAGTGACTATTCAACACACTAACTAATCTTAGGGCACCACATCCTACCAGTGCAGAAAAGGACATACAAAGTTATTGTTTTCTGCTTTTAAGAAAAATGCTAGGAGAAATACTTAAACAAAGTCTGATTTTGGAGAAGAAGCTTACTACCCTTTACTTGATGTTTCAATAATACATAGTAAAAATATTTTCAAGCTTCATACCAATCAAATAAATATATATACTATCATGACATATGCCAACATGCTTTAAAGAGGAAAAAAACAAAAACACATATTTTCATATTACCTAAATCAATCTTAACTCTCTTAGTTTAACTGCACATATCTCAAATAGTAGAAAGAGAAAAATGTTGACAAGCTGACAAAATGTTAACAGAGTGGGATTCTGAAATTTAAAAAAAAATTATGATTGTGCACATAAATTCGCTTAGGCCATAAACATTTTTAAACGTGTTTACTTTGAATAGACCTCTATATTTCTTGGGTTTATGAGAAATGATAGGAATAGGCTATAGGTAAGATGAAAAAGATATATCTACTACTTTCCATAATGTAATAGCCATATGAGAATATAAAAGCCAGAGGAATACTTCAAATCAGGGTTTCTAGATGTGCCAATAAGATGTGTTGTTAACAATATGCTCAAATAAAAATAAGAACACATAAGAAAATCATACAGATCATGCCAAGTACTACTTCATTCCTTCATTAGGTCAACAAACATTTGCTGAGCACCTAACCTGGACCAGTAACAGGAAACAAGGGTTACAGCAACATCGTAGCCCCAAAAGCTCACAGTCTAGTAAGGCAATCAGAAAGCTACACATGGGGAGGGCAGAAGAGGGACCAGAGTCTAGATATCATAAGGAGACAGTCAAGAATTTTAAACAATAGGGACAGTGTCTGTGGCTCAGTGTGCTGGGCGCCGGCCCCATATACCGAAGGTGACAGGTTCAAACCCAGCCCTGGCCAAACTGCAAAAAAAAAACAGAAAAATAGGGTGTTATGGCGGGTGCCTATAGTCCTAGCTACTCGGGAGGCTGAAGCAGAAGAATCGCCTGAGCCCAGGAGTTGGAGGTTGCTGTAAGCAGTGTGAAGCCACAGCACTCTACTGAGGGCGATAAAGTGAGACACTGTCTCTACCAAAAAAAAAAAAGAACTTTACACAAGGATATGGGAATGATACAAGTAGTCAAAGAATATGTGGGTAGGAGCCAGAAAATAAGTTTATAATGTAGGCAATTAAGTGGTAACAGTAGTTGCATAATTAAAGTACCAAGTGCTCAATAAAAGTTAGTTTCCTTCTTCTTTCTCATACATGCATATCTCTGGAAAAACCTACCTTTCTGCACGAATCACACCACTATAGTAGGGGGGATCCCACGGCATTACTTCCTGCAATGGATAAATTAATTCATTATTACAAAAGCTATTGTTACATAATTCGTATCAGTAATTTTGCCAGCTTATAAACTGTAAACAACTTATTATAAAGCCGCCATCTTATACAATGTAAACCAGCTATTGTTAATGTAGATCAGAAAATTTTCATAAAATCCAAAAAATATATAGCCTGGAAATGAAATAGCTGGCTCCTTATTTTAACTTCCGTATATCAATGGTTACAGAGGTATAAATAAGACCTAACCCAGAATTTAGGGGAAAGGTAAACAAATGTTATTCTAAAATATAAACTCACCAAAGTCAATGTTAATGGATTAAATTGGTGATGATAAAATGTAGCCAACGTATTAATCCATAAAACATAATGCAGGTAAGATTAGGGCACTAAAGGTAAGATTAACGTTCTTTCTAAATCTAAGCAAGAAGCTTAGGGTAGATCCCCAAAATGAAAGCAATAATTTAAAATGTTAACTAAGGAAGAATTAACTCTAATCTTGGCAAAGAAAATATGTCATAAAGCAGTACTGTAATAATAGTTGTTTTTGAAGACTGGTACAGAGTCCTAAAAGGAAAGCTTGAATACCTAAATGAATCATCTTTCCCACAGGTGTCCAGGTGGACAAAAGAATTATTAAGAGAACAGGAAGGGCAGCCAGACTGCCTGGGTTCAAGGTTTTAGTCCATACCAGACTATAAACTGCATGAGTACAAAGACTGTGCAGGCATTGTTCCTTATCATATCCTGGCACACTGAATAGTGGCTGGTATGAAGGAGTCTCTGAGTAAATACTTACTGAGTGAATCAACAGTACCTCCCAAATAGAACTGCTGAATGTACTTAAACAGTTTAGCACAACACCTGGCACTGAGTAAAAGCTCGATAAATGCTGGCTGCTCTCCTTATTACAATTACCCTTCAAATTTTCAGCTTGGGCATTATCTCCTCAACTAACAAGGTGTTCTTCCCCAAATCCCATGAAAATACTTCCATCACGGGCTGTGTGATAGTGGATGATACCTGTAGGCTTATTTGCTTTCACCTCATCAGCGTCTAAAGAACAGGCACTGTGGCCCTGACAGTCTCATCCCTCAGCGTTCAGTTCCAGCACATGTCCTCTAACAGATCATTATTTACCATCTGCTGAATGCCAGACAGAGCACAGGTTCTAATGACAAAAACCAATATGATATGGTCCCTGTATCAAAAGAGCTGACAGTCTGGGCAGTAGACAAGTGACTTAACAATCAGAGGACAATATGTCACATCTACACCACACAATGTAAAACACAGCCCATGGGAAGGGTATCTGAATCACAATGTAAGGTTAGGAAACATTTTGGAAGTGGCAATGCCTGAGTTGAGTTTTAAGATAGAAGCAGTTAATCTAGATGAGAAAGGGGGAAAGACACTCCTGGGTATGGTATTAATGAATGATTAAAGTTGCCTACCATATCACATTTATGTGGCTGGCACATAAATATCAGTTGGAATTAAAGAGTAAAAGAAAATAAAGCAAGGAAAGAAAGCAAAACTAAGTGAATAGAGGACACAAATATCCCACAGGTGTTAGGAGAGAGCAAAGGACGCTAACTGGGCTTGGAGGGGGCAGCAAAAGACAAACCTAGAAAAGCAGATGAAGCTGGATCAAAAGGGCTTAGTGGGAGAAGTAAAGCGATAGGAAGGCAAATCAGACAATTATCAGCAGCTAATAAAGAATTTCAGACAAGAAAATGATAAGATTAAATGTGCTTTGTAGAAAAATCCCCACAGCAGCAATCCATTCATTTATAGTCCAAATAAGTGTTGAGCTAACTCTATGCCCAACACTGGGCTAGGCACATTGCTAAACAGTTCAAATCCAGGATGGATTTGATTTCAGGGAAGCAAGAACAAAAGCCTAGAAAACCAATTAGACAACCACAATTACATACAATCTGGGCAAAAAGTTTTAAGAGTGATCCCGACCAATGCTACAGCAACTGCAGGAGAAGGGAGAATCTGCAGCACCCCACACCTGATTGTGGGGGACAGGAGTGTGAATCCCTGGATTCTAAATCTGCTTGTGGAAACAGATTTCAGGACTAACCCCAGAGTTTTTGATTCAGTGGGTCTAAAGTGGGACTCAAAAACTTGTATTTCTAACAAGTTCCCAGGTGATGCTACTGTTTCTGATCCAAGGACCAAACTCTGAGAACCACTGGTCCAGAGTAAGCACACGTTCCAGCAAGGGCAGCACAGTGAATGGTGGGTCATCAAAATGGGGACTTCCAGAGAAGATTGGGCACTTCACAAATACCTGTAGCATAACATGTATCACTAAGATATATACAAAATGTCTAGGGAGGATACTTTCAAGATGTATTATCTTTCACCAAATTAGCTTTTGGTAACATATTTTATTTTTTACTTCTTGTTTCTATATTCACTAAAGTTCTGACCTATTATCTGGTTTCTGAAGTGGACCTACCTACCAAGTCACAGTTACAAATGATTAATACTACTTACTTTGCAATTAACAGATTGAGCTTGATAGGAATAATGTAGGTTTTTTGGTTTTGTTTTTTTTTTTTTTTTCCATTTGGAGACAGAGTCTCACCCTGTCACCCTGGGTAGTCCCGTGGCATATGAGCTCATAGCAATCTCATACTCCTGGGTTCAGCAATCCTCCTGCCTCAGCCTTCTCAGGCTGGTCTCAAACTCCTGAGCTCAAGCAATCTACCTGCCTGTGCCTCCCCAAGAGCTGAATTATAGGCATGATCCACTGCAGCCAGCAGGAATAATCTGTTTATTAGGGGTTGTATCTGGGAAGCTGGTAAATCATTTCCAAATCTGCAAGGTCCACTCCCCTAAATGTTCCCTATAAGTATGGCTTTGGCAGCCACTATCGAATCAAAAATGACCCACAATAGCACCTGTAAAAGAATGCTGTAGTCAAGCCTAGCAATTCTACAGCATTCCTGAGTCAAAAGGGAGAGTCCTAAAACATGGAATCCCTTCATTTTCCAGGGTACCCCAATCAGCTGGGGCAGCATTCTGTCCACAACAACACTTCATCTCTATACTATCATGTGATCATAAGATCTTATGATTGAAAATAATACTTAAGTATTTTTAAAATGGAATATACTTCTCAAATAATAATTTATTTCACTGAGCCATAAATTAGTGAACAAATGACTGAGTAAACTGCAATGTTAACGATGATGGTTAAAATTGCCACCTGCCAGATCAAGCCTCCACTGAGCAAAGGCTGCTCCACACTGAGAAGCCAACTTTGCATACAATAAAGCAGACTTTTTAGGAATACATTATGTTAATGTACATTCATAATAAACACACACACACACATTACAAAATATGTCAGATAATCAACAAAAAGGCTATCTTTCCAGGCAAAATCACACTCAGATATATGGATCAAATATTTTAAAACCTCTGTCCATCAAAACCAACAATCATAAATAAGTCTACATGGACTAGCATGTCAAAAAAAGTTCCAGACTCAAAAGATAATGATTTCAGTTCACAGATTATTTATACCAAAAAATATTCCCACATAGTTACTTACAGATTTTTGAGGATTTAGTTTCATTTTCATCCCTCGTATCATCTCAAAATCTTTTATAGTTCTGTAAAAAGGGTTTATCTTTACTTGCTAGAAAAAATCTTAATAATTACATTATGACACAATTAATCTGCTTTTGTTATATTCCAACATTCACGATAAAAGAAGATGTAATTAGTAGTACAAATGTAAATCAGTATTAATCCAAATTTTACATAGTGTTAAAAGAGAGAATATGTAAATCAGTATATTATTGCAATTTGTATCTTAAAAAATATCATGGTGAACATATATCTCAAAAGTACTAAAGCATGGAAAAACTAGCAATGATACATTAATTACCAAGCTTTAAATCCCTTAAAAAGAGATTAAACAGATTATTTCTATAAAAGAATATCAATGTGGCTTTGGTAGCCATTATCAAATCAAACTTACTTACTTTGGCTTTGTCAAAAATTATGACTAGTTATATTTAACATTACTAGTCATAATTTATCCCCCTACAGAAAAACTCTAGCTAGAGGATAATTAAGTATGCACTTAATGTTGGCAGAATATGCCATGTCTGACAGAATTCACTCCTATATATAACTGTACAATTATAAAACTAACACACAATGAAGCAAAATAGACCAAATTCTCAAGTAACTACATAATTGACTCTCCCTCTTTCTTACATCAAAGACACAGTGATTCACTAGGATTATTAAAAGAAAGTTCTAGAATCTAAAAATATACGTAAACATGTATAATTTAAAAATTCTTTCAAAAGCTTTAACTTGTACCAAACTAGAGAGAAATGGGTTCTAAGGCATGAGTTTATAATCCAACAGAAATTTCAGCTAAAATGAATGTATTGGTATAGATCAGCAGTTCTCAACCTGTCCTCCCGACCCCTTTCTAACAATGAAAATACATCCTGCATATCAGATATTTATGTTACGATTCATAACAGTAGCAAAATTACAGTTCTGAAGTAGCAACGAAAATAATTTTATGGTTGGGAGTCACCGCAACATGAGGAACTGTATTAAAGGGTCTCAGCATTAGGAAGGTTGAGAACCACTGGTGTAGGCAAAAAGGCAAACAAAATTTTAGACATTATAAGAAAGAAAAGAGGAAAACATTGCCCTCTTTCACAAACCATGACATGCCTCATCCTGGAATCCTCCTTCCCCTCCAGCTAAACCCTAGAAGAAGGCCAGTGAATAGGGCTGCCGTCTCCAATCCTTGGGTGGCTGACAACTGGTCTGTGGCCTTTTAAGAACCAGGCTACATAGCAGGAGGTGAGCAGCAGGCTAGGGATTAAAGCCTCATCTGTATTTGCAGCTGCTCCCCATCACTGGCATCTTCACCTGAGCTCTGCCTATTACAGCAGTGTCAGCATTAGATTTTCATACCAGCATGAACTCTACTGTAAACTACACACACAAGGAATCTGGTTGGGCACTCCTTCTGAGAATCTAATGCCCACCCACATCCCTGCCATCTGTGGAAAAACTGTCTTCCATGAAACTGGTTCCTGATGCCAAAAAGATTGACCACTGATCTAAGGGATGACAGGGCAGGGGACGGGCAGGGAAGGCAGGAATATAACAGAGGGATCTAATGAAGAGAGTCAGTGATTTCAGCTTGAAATTATAAAAACAGAGACAGAGCATTCTTTTTTAATTTTTTTTTTTTGTAGAGACAGAGTCTCACTTTATTGCCCTCGGTAGAGTGCTGTGATGCCACACTGCTCACAGCAACCTCCAGTTCCTGGGCTTAGGCAATTCTCTTCCCTCAACCTCCCGAGTAGCTGGGACCACAGGCGTCTACCATAACGCCCAGCTATTTTTTTTTTGTTGCAGTTCTTGAGGGGCCGGGTTTGAACCCGCCACCCTCAGTATATGGGGCCGGTACCCTACTCATTGAGCCATAGGCGCCGCCCAGAGCATTCTTAAAATACGTGAAATCAAATACACAGATTAATCCACCATCTGTGAGCCTCCTGTACTTAGGCCAAAAGAAGAGAAATACTACTTAATGAACTTGTTATAAAAATTAACAGTACAAGTTAGAATAGTTCCAAAAAGCTTTTGAAAGAATTTTTAAATTACACATGAATAATAGGGTCCTAAAGACAATCTGTTAATGAGCCGGGCCTGCTTAAGTTTTCAAGATTGGCAGTTTAGGAAGACAACTGTGTTCTGTTAAAGTGTAACTCATAGTGAGTAACTTTTGCTGAAGGATCCGCAGATCTGACTCAATATTCCAAAACCCATATTCTTAACAAGTCACTTCCTAATTTTTTAGTAAGTCATCTTTTTAAAACTAACATACAATTAATAAATTAAATAATACAACAAAAACTAACCTTTCAGAAAGTTTGTCTGATAGTTTCTCAAGAAACTGCATGACAGTCTCTAAAAATGAAATTCGAAAAAATAATCTTCAATTAGGTGAAATACAATGAACATATAATAATAATTTACATACTATGATTCCATTAAAGAGATGATTTTCAAAGGGAAGAAGGGTTGCTAACATATACTAAGCATATAATAAATATTTCTAGCTCACAATGATCTCTTAGCCAGAAAAATAAATTAAGTTGACAGTCATAATTTAAAGCTGTACATAATATTCCCAAATTAAGAGTTAATAGGAAGCTAGAGGGCAAAAAACCCCAAAATTTTAAGGTGTTTTTATTTATTCACATTTGGAAAATTTAAAAATTAGTTTCTTAGATATGTCTGACATTTTCAAAGTTTTAAAGAGATATCTAGACTCTGATTTGTTCATAAAAATCACTACAGATTAGAAGTATAATCTGCTGAAACAATTTAAAAAATCAATGTTTTTCTGGATAACCACTTGTATTTTTATATACAACTGCAGAATAATCTATTCAGGATTGATACCAGAAGAAAACAGAAAATCAGAACATAAAAAATGTAAGTTCTTATCAAATTTTGTTAAGTATGTATTAATATACTTCATTATACTTTACAAGCCAATAGTGGCAATGGAGTAGAATTACCATTGTTTCCCACGACAGGAAATGTTTCATGTGTATTTTTTGTATTTAGCACTTTTTGCCACTGATTCATGTGTATAGAACTTTCATATGTATTTTAGTTTGCTTCAAAAGTTGTTTTTATATTTTCCAGATGATCTTTTATATGGTTTTCAGTTCCTTGCACTCTCTTCAATTTAAGTTATCTCCTTTCTGAGTGAAATAAAAAGCTAAGGAAAGAATGGAGGTTAACCTAAACCAAAACCACAGGGCTTCTTGCCACTGTCAATGCTTAACAAGTCTTGTACGCAATACATACTAATTCTAAAAACACTGTCTCATGTGCTATATTAAACAGCACTGGGGGGAGGCTCCTGTGGCTCAGCGAGTAGGGCGTCGGCCCCATATACCGAAGGTGGCAGGTTCAAGCCCGGCCTCGGCCAAACTGCAAAACAAAAAAATAGCCGGGCGCTGTGGCGGGCGCCTGTAGTCCCAGCTACTAGGGAGGCTGAGGCAAGAGAATCGCTTAAGCCCAAGAG
>CAUYON010212360.1:0-20614 GCA_963573935.1 Arctocebus calabarensis
AGTCCCAGCTACTAGGGAGGCTGAGGCAAGAGAATCGCTTAAGCCCAAGAGCTGGAAGTTGCTGTGAGCAGTGTGACGCCACGGCACTCTACCCAGGGCGATAAAGTGAGACTCTGTCTCTACAAAAAAAAAAAAAAAAAAAAAAAAAATAGAAAAACTGAGGCAAGAGAATCACTTGAGCCCCAGTTAGAGGTTGCTATGAGTTATGATACCATGGCACTCTAGTCAGGGAGACAGCTTGAGATTGTGTCTCAAGAAAAAGAAAAAAGAAAGAAAGAAAATTGACTCTTTGTACTCCCACACATTCAGATTGCTCTTTATTAGCTGAGATTTAGTTTTGCACTGGAGGAGAAAAATGGAAAAGGAAGCAAGAGGACTTACCGTGGCAGGCGGCGTTTTTTTGCTTTGCTTAAAGAAACATGCTTCTTCTCAATTATGCGGCTTAGATGATCAATGGCATCACAACTCTGCTGAATTGTACCTGTTTTTAAGTATAAAGATATATTTCTTTCTTTCTTTCTTTTTTTGAAGACAGAGCCTCAAGCTGTCGCCCTGGGTAGAGTGCCGTGGCCTCATAGCTCACAGCAACCTCCAACTCTTGGGCTCAAGTGATTCTCTTGCCTCAGCCTCCCAAGTAGCTGCGACTAAGGCACCCGCCACAATGCTCAGCTATTTTTTGGTTGTAGTTGTCATTGTTATATGGCAGGCCTGGGTTGGATTCTAACCTGCCAGCTCTGGTGTATGTGTCTCATGCCTTAGCCGCTTGAGCTACAGGTGCTGAGCCTATAGTAGTGGTTTTAAAAGAGTAAAGTTTTACTTATTCAGAAAGGTCACCCATATGGAAAATTAAGAGAAACAGTGAACTTAAGCTATTCGATGGCATGGACTAAATTTTAAGCATTTTTGCCCACAGTAGACCACCAACAAGAATAATAATAGAGCTCAGCCTGTCTTTTAAAAAAATAAACAGAAATCAAGATCTGGATCAGGGAAAGAGAAGTTTGGCCACCCACGGGTACGTGACCCTCTCTGTTGCTCTGGGCCTCTGTGCCTGACAGGCAAATCTCTAAGAAGTCTTCTAGCTCAAAAACTCAACGAAGTTCCTTCTGGACAGAATTTAATCATAAAGATTAGCACTTATTACTCTCTTAGATACTTCAGCCCACTTCTGACTCCATCTTAATGCTTTTCCTTAGTCACGGTCAAAACAGCTTCATCACACCCTTGGGCACCTGTGCCCTTCTGCCCCTGTTGCCACCTCTGCTTTCACAAAGCAGACTGGAGGCACTGGAGGGCCACAAATTCATTTAAGGGTGAGATGAAAAAACCCAAAACCTTATGAGAGTATCACCACTGGACCCTCAACTCCTCAGTGGGAGACTTGCTCAGACCTCCAGGCAGAGTGACACCAGGACAGGACTCACCTAACGACTTCTCATCTGCATGTGCCAAGGCCAGACTTTCCATGTAGGTCACCAGGGCTTCAAACACAAACGCTTCCACCAGAGACTCTTCTTCCCTGTAAAATAAACAGTATGAAGACTCACCTAAGAAAACAACAAAGCAGAGTTAAAGAATGCAAAGAATTAAAGAATGAAAATATTAATTAGTTATTTTTAAGGCTCAACTGTTTTAAAACATGAAATAATTGACAACACTTCTCAAAGAACACTTGCTCAACAGCAGAGTAAAGATGAAGGCCACGTGCACCCAAGAGGCGACAGGGGCGGACCTCACACCCACGCTCCCCTCCCGACATCTGCATGGCTGCCCACAGCATACACCCCGAGGACCACTCTTCTGACCACACCTTTACACATTAACATTTAATGTAGGCAAAAAGAAGATCTAGTATCGTACCCACTCTTTTAAAATAAAAGAATTCTGAAGTCTCTCAGTGCATCTAAAAATAAGTCAACATCAAGAGTCTTAACTCTTTTACAAGCGTATCTGATACACACAAATGATTAATTTGCTCAACAACATCTGTGAACCATCTGCTTACACAGAGTAAACTCATGGGTGGTCCCAAGTGCCAAAGGCTAACAGCTAAGTCATGGAGCCCAGATCCCTCACTGAAAAAGGTATCCCTTTAAGGGCACGGACAACACATTTACTCAAGAAGAAATGACAGGTGCAGGCCACGCTTAACACAGGCGTTCACAGCCCACTGCCAGACGGTTGGAAGTTCCAGTTGAGCCTGGCAGAGCTGCAGGACCTACAGTACACAAGGCACGGGCAGCCCTGAGACAAGTACTACAGACTGTGTTTGGGTCAGCTGAAATATTACCCTAAGTTTTAAAAAATGTAAACCCTGGTGGCACCCATAGCTCAGTGGTTAGGGCACCAGCCACATACACTGAGGCTGGCGGGTTCAAGCCTGGCCCAGGCCTGCTAACAAATGACAACTGCAACAAAAAAAATAGCCAGCGCTGTGGTAGGTGCCTGTAGTTCCAGCTACTCAGGAGGCTGAGGTAAGAGAATAGCTTAAGCCCAAGAGATTGAGGTTGCTGTGAGCTGTGACATCACCGCACTCTACAGAGGGTAACGTAGTGAGATTCGGTCTCAAAAAAAAATAAATAAAAAAAAAATCTAAACCCCAAGGGGGCAGACCCTCTCAAGTTCCACAGCCCCACATCCTTTCTGTCACTAGGAACTAAATGCTGCAACAGATAAAACCAGGACAGGCACAGATACAAAGAAGGGGACACAGAGTGTGCTAGTGAATCAGCACAGGCAGAAGGAAAGGTTCCTCTGGAGAAGCATGTGTGGGGACACTGCAGAAGTCAGCCGGAGCGAAGGCCTTGCAAAGGCCTTGGGAGGCCAGGCTGAGTACCACAGCGTGTGTTAGGAAGCAGGAGAGCAGTCATAGGGCATAAACAGAAAAGACACAACAAAACCAGACTCTAAACCGTGCCCTGCAAAAAAGGGTGTGCAGAAGTTCACCAGCATGCAGACAGGAGGTATTATTACAACTATTTATAAATAGTTCAACATGAAAGTTTCACTGTAAGTTTCACTTTTGTAAGTTTTCACTAACAAAAAATTAATTTCTCAAAAATCCACTTGAAATGTGATCCAACAAATTAGTCTTCAAGAGAGATGACAACAGGCAAGAAAGACACAGATGCCCAAGTGCAGGAAACAGGGAAGGGACACCGGAGAGGACAGTCACAGACACCCAGGCCGACGCCTCGCAGGAGACCCAGCGGCTGAGCAGAGGCCGACAGACATGCTGACGGTGTCCCCGCCAGGAAATGCTCCGTGGTTTCTTCAGCCGGAGCAGACTGTGCCAGTGAGCCCGACCCAATGTCTCTGCACCTATCTTACCACAACCACGTGCCAGAAGTTCTTCTCCTCCATGTTCTGCTTGGTCAGCTCACAGAGCTTTTGCTCCGACCTCCACCTGACAGGTGGGGAAGCCGCCATGAGCCGGAGCAAAAGGCCAGCCCACACCTCAGAAGAGGTTTCTCCCTGAAGTCAGACGTTCTCCATAGTCACTCCCGGAGACCTACTTCCCAGGACCGATCATGCAACGTCTCAGGGAGGCTGAAGCATCTCTGGCCGGCTCATGGACTCCCAGGATCCCTCCCCTAACAGGGAAAAGACCGCCCTTGCCCAACCTAGCTGTTCTTGCTCTTACTGTCCACTTTCCAAGATGTAGAATTATGTTGTTTAGGCAATACTTGCATAGATAATGAAACTATAAAGAAAAGAAGGAAATGAGAAATACAAAAGTCAGGAAATAATCAGCTTGGGAGGGGGAAGGGAGACACAGTCAGGAGGTTTCTAGAACACTGGCAATAAGTTATTTCTTAATCTAGGGGATGGGTATGCAGGAACTTTTTTCATTACTATTATTCTGTAAACTTTACACGTTTGTTTTACAAACTCCTCTCTCCTCTATACATATAAGTTTCACAATTTAAAAAAACTAAAGAAGTAGTGGTCAGTTTGTACCCTAATGTAAATAGCGAAACTCTGGACAGTCACTTTTCTCTCTCTCACACACACACACACACACACACACACACACAGACTCTCATCCTCTACCCGCCTAATGTTACAATTGATATCTTCTTCTCTGCCCCATTCTGTCTCTGGAGGAGCTGTTCTGAGCAAATGAGGGCAGGTTCCTATCAGTGGTTCCGCACCACTACTTACCACCACTGTGCCTAGGGGACTGACTAATCATCACTGCTCTCTGAGGCGGGGCCCTCATGAAGGGCTGCCCCTCCCGTGTCCAGCACTGAGCCGCTCTTCACGCGCAGTGTAAATGAGTACATGCGATCCACCGCGGCCTCCGAGCAGAGACCAGTTCCCTGTCTCTCAGGCCTCTGAAACAGCCGCTGCACAGATACCCAGCTTGTCCTGTCCACTCAGGCCCGCCCTCCCGCAGGAGGGACTCTAACCACGCCGCTCCCCTCCCGCTATCCCAGGAACCTGCTGTCACTGGAGGTGGCCCTCGCTCCTCACCGGCCTCACTGCACTTCCTTCTGAACATTAACATGTTCCTCTGAGACACCACCCTACCCTACGTCTGTCCCAACCCTTTGCCCAAAATGCCTTGGCTGATTTCCAACCATCCTTGAATCTCAGCTCAAATCTGAACCAACTAGGAGGCTCCCCCGACTTCCTCAGACTGGCCAGACACTCCTGCTCTGTGCTCCCCAAACCTTGAATGTTCATCCTTGTGGCTGGGACAAAAGTGCTATGGTGCCATGTCAGTAAATGTTTCTCAGGAGTGTCAAGTCCCTCAGAATCCGACTTGGAAAACCACAGGGCAGAACCTATTTCAAATTTTTAAAAAGTCAATCCTCAGCAACTTCAGTGGAGAGAAGAACAATTTGAATCCAAAAATGTATGATTTTGATGCCAATATACCAGGAACAAAAGGCAATATTCATAACAAATCATCAGTTTTAGAAGTCTCCCAGCTGTTCTTCTCAGAGCACGTGGTTAATCATATTGCACAGCTCTGAAGGGAGAACTATTTCTGCTAATAGTCCATTCAGTCTCCTGGAAAGGCATTTTCCATCAAAGTACAGCAACCCAACAGGAGTAGGCAAAACACCCACCAGAGATGTGATGTTTGCACAAAATATAAAAAGTGAAGCAGAAACACCGTGTCAGTGCACACAACGCGTGCTGGATTGCACAATCATGCTTTCAGCAGTACACACAAAAAAAGGTTATCAATTTTTTTTTTTTTATGAAAGGGAATCTCACTTCTGTCACCCTCAGTAGAGTGCCGTGGCATCACAGTTCACAGGAACCTCCAGCTCTTGGGCTTAAGTGATTCTCTTGCCTCAGCCTCCCAAGTAGCAGGGATTACAGGTGCCTGCCACAACGCCCAGCTAAGAATTATCAGATTTTTACTGATACGGCAAAGCTTTATCATTTCACATTTATTTATTTACGTACTTATTTATTTATTTATTTTGAGACAAAGGCTCACTTGTCCCCCTTGGTACAGTGCTGGGGCGTCACAGCTCACAGCAACCTTAAACTCTTGGGCTCAAGTAATTCTCTTGCCTTAGCCTCCCTGATAGCTGGGACTACAGGTGCCCACAACAATGCCCAGATGTTTTTAGAGACGAGGTCTAGCTCTGGCTTCGCTGGTCTTGAACTAATGAGCTCAGGGCAATCCACCTCCCTTGGCCTCCTAGAGTGCTGGGATCACAGGTATAAGCCACCGTGCCTGGCCTTCACATTTAATTTTTTTGGGATATTACATTTTTTTAAATGTAAAATATTGAAACTGAAACCAACTTGGGTGAATTTATTTTGATTAGTAAGAAATAAAACATGCCCAGGAGTGCAGAGTACCGGGCCGGCTGGTGTGATCGCCGCAGCCTCAGATGGCACGCCTCATTTCTGAGTGCTCCACAGAGGGTTACAGACAGCCCTTCAGCCCTTCCCTGTCACTCGCTTACATACCTGAACTCCCGGTAGATATTATTAAAAGCCAGGGATGCTCCCAGTCTCTTGAAAGCATTGGGATGTAGCGCCAGGCTGTACAGTCGCTTGAAAAGTGATTTGGTGTTCACTGGACTCCTTTCCTGCTGCTGTGGTGTTGTCTGCTTAATGGACCATTTGAGGAATTCTCTAATACACCGACCACAAAAATCTCTTAAAGTGCTGTCAACGGGATCTACAATTCCATCCTGAAAAGAACAAAAAGGCCTTTATTGCAGTAACTTTTTTTGTTTTGTGTATGTGTGTTTGTTTTTTGTTAATCAGGTCCAAGCAAGCCGAAGCACTAACCACTTACCCACGGTGTCCAGCTTTTTGTACCAACTTTTGTTTTATTTATTTTGAGACAGAGTCTCACTATGTCACCCTGGGTAGAGTGCTGTGACGTCACAGCTCACAGCAACCTCCAAATCTTAGGCTTAAGGGATTGTCTTGCCTCAGCCTCCCAAGTAGCTGGGACTACAGGCGCCCACCATAATGCCTAGCTATTTTTTTGTTGTAGTTGTCATTATTGTTTGGCAGGCCCGGGCTGGATTCCAACCCTCCAGCTCTGGTGTATGTGGCTGGCGCCTGCCACAACACTCAACTATTTTTTTGTTGTAGTTTGGCTGGGGCCCGATTTAAACCTGCCACCCTCGGTATATGGGGCTGGTGCCCTACCCACTGAGCCATAAGCACCAAGCCTGTACTAACTTTTATAACCATAAAATGACAACTGAATACCCTTGGTTTGCTTCTAAGCATAAATAGAGTATATTATGAAAATTAATTTATAGCTCTGGACAATAAAAAAATAAACACTAGTAAAACTAACCTGATTATCTCAAATCTAGGCTTAAATTACAATTTCCTTTTTACATAGTGAAAACACTTTTTTTTTTAAGACATTTATTTATTTTCTTTTTGTTGTTGCAGTTTGACCAGGGCCGGGTTTGAACCCACCACCCTCGGTATATGGGGCCGGCACTCTACTCGCTGAGCCACAGGCACTGCCGTGAAAACTTTTTTTGTGTGTGTGGAGACAGAGTGTCATTCTATCACCCTCGGTAGAGTGCTATGATGTCACAGCTCACAGCAAACTCCAACTCCTGGGCTTAGGCGATTCTCTTGCCTCAGCCTCCCAAGCAGCTGGGACTAAAGGCGCCCGCCACAACACCTGGCTAAATCTTGATGCAGTTCGGCCGGGACCGGGTTTGCACCTGCAGCCCTCAGTATATGGGGTTGGCACCCTACTCGCTGAGCCACAGTGAAAACACTTTTAAACAAATTTATAAACTGAATAAAATCCATGGAAGAGTAATGAATACTTTGTAACAACAGAACAGTCTTTCCTGTCCCTGGAGAAACGATGTCTACATCCTAAGGAATTCTGTAGCTGTCATTCTACCCCGACAGCATCTCAGACGCTTGTAGTCCCAGCTACTCGGGAGGCTGAGGCAACAGAGTCATCTAAGCCCAGGAGTTGGAGGTTGCTGTGAGCTGTGTGATGCCACAGCACTCTACCGAGGGCGATAAAGTGAGACTCTGTCTCTACAAAAAAAAAAAAAAATTATAGCCATCCTCCCAGAAAAGAGAACAAAAGCATGTGAACTACTACTAAGTTGTAGATATTTACAAGTATTACTAGTAAGTAAATACAGCATTGTGTTCATTATAACGGCATTTCACAAATAAAACAAAAAGACAAAATGATCCAGCTCAGATGCTACATTTCGGTATCCTGACAGGTAACTTTTCTTAAAGCTCTAAATATACATCAAATATGACCAATCAATGGAAAAAGCAAGAAGAAAACTAACTGTTACTCACCAATATAGCTTCTAGCAAGGCAACAGTGTCCCGACTTTCGAATTTCTTATTGTTAGTGAACCAGTGGATCAGCTGCATCACTAGAGGCTCATACAGCTGCCTTGTCACCTGAAGAAACGACACTGTCAGTGCATCCCCTTTGTGCCTCGGTGACTGCACTGGGAGAGCACCACGGAGGCGGCAAGTGCAGCCGGCCAGCTCACCCAGTACTACTACCATCCTGGTCGGGGCCGGGTGCAGTGGCTCATGCCTGTGATCCCAGCACTCTGGGAGGCCAGGCAGGTGGACTGCCTGAGCTAAGGGGTTGGAGACCAGCCTGAACAAGAGAGAGACCCTGTCTCTACCAAAAGTAGGAAAATTGAGGCAAGAGGATCACTTGAGCCCCAGAGTTTGAGGTTGCTGTGCGCTATGATGACACTACTGCACTCCACCTAGGACAAAAAGTGAGGCTTTGTCTCAAAAAAAAAAAAAAAAGGAATCCTGGTCAGTTAAGCCAGAATGTTTCCCCTGAGCAATGTCTACCCACCGCCCCCCCACCCCACCACCACCCCCTCCCCCGTCCCTGGACACAAACCCCAACTTCTCTGTGCCGTCCCTGCAGTGCAGCCCGATTTCTCCCAACTCCTGCAGAAGTTACTGTGGTCGTCCCCCTGTGATAAAATCTTCTTTAACTTCTTTAACAAGTGTCACAAGTAAGATTTGGTCAACTGACCTAGTAACATTTACTAAATGATCCATTTCCCACTTGTTTAAAAAGCCTGTACCATAAGTCCAGTGTTCACATGCACATGGGGGCCCGTCCCAACACCTTGCTCTCCTACTGGGCCACCTGTGCACCACTTCAGCCTTTATAATTCATATGGCCCCTTCTTAGCGTCTGCTAGGGCAAGACTCTCTTCAGGACACTGCTCCTTCAAGATCTGTCTTTGTTAAGATCAAGCCATTATTCCTTTAAATGTTTTCTTTTTTTTGAGATAGGGTCTTGCTCTGTTCCCTGGGCTAGAGTGCTATGGCATCATCATAGCTCACTGTAACCTCAAACCCCTGGGCTCAGGTCATCCTCTTGCCTCACCCTCCCAAGAAGTTGGGTTTATTGGCATGTGCCATCATGCCCATCTGATTTTTCTGTTTTTGTAGAGATAGGATCTTGCTATGTTGTTCAGGCTGGTCTGCAACTACTAGCCTCAAGTAACCCTCTTGCTTCCCAAAGTGCTAGGATTATGGGTAGGAGCCACCACACCTGGCCTCCTTTATTAGTTCTTACTAGATTTAAAAAGTTATATCCGAATTATCATTTCTCCTTCCTGATATTTATTCTTCCATCAGTTTCTACTCTCACAGTGTTGACTAAAACCGCCTGAATAACCAATGAGGCCGATGTCCTAACCTAACGGCCTGCTAACAAGTGTCTTTTGATTGCCCTCCAAGCACAGACAGCCAAGTGGGTCCTGAGATGGAGTAGAGGGCACCAGGTTCTTTGACTGCCCTCGGGGCTCTCGCAGCCTGTGAGAAACTCAGACACCAGACTTGAAAGGCCACCAACCTGGTCTCAGCTGCAGCAGCACCTACTTCCACAACAGACGCCACTCCATGCTGGGGGGCAGACACTGGAAGGAGCAGGAGTGCTTCCCAGAGGACGATTTGGCTACAAGCTTAAGGCACATGTTCCTCATCATATTAAAGATAGTATCAGACTATTCCTAGATTACCAGGTGCTGTTAAATGCCTAGTAAGCTTCTATGGAGAGGATCACTGCTTCTTTAAATCTATTTCTGTGGTAAATTTCCAGTTTTAACCATAAATTCTAATTAATCATAGTGCCTCTTAACACACTGCTGGATTGTATTCATTCATATACACTGAAGAATGTTCCATCTATATTTATAAATGAGTTTTGTGTTTTGTTTTCTTTATGTGGGTAGCCCTGACACTAGGGCTATGCTAGCTTTATAAATGCTCTGAGATTTCTATCTTTTTCTGCTTTGTGGCAGCTGTGGACATTTGTCTATAAAGCCTCAGTAAGAGGCCACTTGCCATCATCATTTCCCGTCTCTTCCATGACTACCAGCCACAGTTATTCATTTCTTCTCTACTCTGTGAAAGCTGAGTCTGTCCATTAGGTGGCAATAGCTAATTAATCTCTATACAGACAGACTCTCAGTAACTGAAACAGAACAGAGATTCCCAAACTCAGAGGCACATGAACCTTGCGACTAAGAACAACACCTACAGGCATTCAAACCACTTGTTCATTTGTGCAAATGAGGCCTTGTATACTTTCTAAACAAAAACTTGACAACACATTACTGTTATGTTACCTAACTTAAGTCTATAAGCATCATACACTTCCTTCTCAGTATTTCTCACAGTTGTGCCTAAAATAACTGAAACCAATGTGGGTGAATTATTTTGATTAGTAAGAAATCAAAGAATGCCCAGTAGCATGCTATGTATCGTAACAGTTGTGATCACTGCAGCCTCAAACAGCAACAGAAGCTTCACAGTCAAAGGGTTAAAAGTTGCAAAGAGAACTTTCAGAAACCCATGTTCTCAGCTCAGGTCCCTGAGCAGTTAAATCAGAGCATGTGGGGTAGTAGCCGGGCAGAATAATTTTTTAAAAGTTCCGCAGGTATGCTGGTCACGGTGGCCTGCCTAAGCTCATGGATTTGAGACCCGCATGAGCCAGAGCGAGACCCTGTCTCTAAAAAAAATAGCCGGGTGTTGTGGCAGGCACCAGCAGTCCCAACTAATTGGGAGGCTGAGGCAAGAGGATCACTTGACCCCAAGAGTTTGAGGTTGCTGTGAGCTATGATACCCCATCACTCTACAGAGGGTGACAAAGTGAGACTCTGTCTCAAAAAAAAAAAAAAAAGATCCCCAGGTGACATCAACATGTAGCAAGCTGTGCAGATCACTGAGCTGAACCAAACTTTAAAAAGGACTTTTGAGGGCTGTGTGCCTACCCTGCCATGGCAACGGAGGTCTGTTCACTGTCCATGGCAAATGAATCCCGTTCTGTAAGCCTTCTTAATCTGTAAACCTATCTTGATAAACTTTGTTTCATGCTTGCCTTAAAAAAAAAGAAAAAAATATATATATATATATACTTTTGCGACTATTTCAGATTTACGATCATTCCCTTACCTGATCCACATCACAGGCGAGACGAAGCAGCACAGGAAAAGTCCGCTTATAAAGCTGGTACATGGGAGGCGCCCCCTGATCCCCGTCAGGCATTTGGGTGGCTTTGCCGAGCAGAAACATAACCATGCTGTGTAACAGTTCACAAGCTGCAACCTTAAGTAGGCCGGGAGGTCAACAGGGTTAAGTCATCATGTTGATAGCAAGAGAAGACTATTCTGAAATATTATTTACCCTAGTCCTATAAGAAGAAAAACTTTAACTGCAGGAAATTATCATATAACCCAAATATAAATGAAGTAAAAATAGCACTTCTTGTACAAAATTAATACCTCTGTTTGCTTTGCTCTTTAGCTAAGAGTTAAGAATTGAAATTTAAGAACTTTTGACATTGGTACTGATACATTCCTAAGAAATACATTTCAGTAGCTCACACCTGTAATCCCAGCACTCTAGGAGGCAGAGGCAGGTGGATTGCTTGAGTTAAGGAGTTCAAGACCAACCTGAGCAAGAGCAACACCCCGTCTCTAAAAAATAGCTGGGTGCTGTGGTAGGCACCTGTAATACCAGTTAGTCAGGAGGCTGAGGCAAGAGAGTCACTGGAGCCCAGGAGTTTGAGGCTGCTGTGAGCTATGAGGCCATGGCACGCTACTGAGGCTATCAAAGTAAGACAATGTCTCAAAAAAAACAAAAAAAAGAAATACATTTCAATGCTGTCTCACTACAGAACTATACATACAACCTGCTCCATCTGTTAGCATATTTTCAACTATCACTTTTAATAACAAGATTCGGGAAACCCTGTGGAAACCAGGAATACAGGCAGGCCTCATTTTACTGCACTTCACAGACGATGTGTTGAACAGACTGGAGGTTTGTTGGTAAACCGGCATCAAGCAACTCTACAAGCACCATTTCACCAACAGAATGTGCTCACCTAGTTAGCATTTCATTAGCACTAACTTTTTTTCTTTTTTTTGAGATAGAGTCTCACTTTGTTGCCCCCAGAGAAGTGCCTTTGCATCATAGCTCATAACAATCTCAAACTCTTGGGCTCAAGTGATTATCTTGTCTTAGTCTCCAGAGTACCTGGGACTACAGGTACCCACCCGCCCGCCACAGCACCCAGCTATTTCTAGAGATGGGGCTTCCACTTGCTCAGGCTGGTCTCGAACCTGTGATCTCAGACAATCCACAAGTCTTGGCCTCCCAGAGTGCTGGGATTACAGGCGTGAGCCACCGTGCCTGGCCCTAGCACTAATTTTTAATTAAGGTATGTAGTACGTTGTTTTTTAGACATAATGCTACTATACACTTAATAGACTATAGCATAAAGGTAACAACTAAAAAACTCATATGATGTGCTTTATTTTGATGTTTGCTTTATTGTTGTGGTCTGGAACAGAACCTGAAATATCTCTGAGGTATGCCTGCATTAGAATTTGAGATTATTTTTTCTTATGGCCCAGAATGAAGTTCAGCACAAACTGAATATGACTTTAAATGCCTTTTGTACTATATTTTCTACTGTGAAAAGCTTTTGGTATATTAATGCTTTGCCAAGCCAGTCTATAGTAAGATAATTTAAGCTTAACTTCTACTTATCAATAACACCAACTTCTGATAATGTGAGTTTTCTAATTACTATATTACAGAAAATAAAAAATTAATGATACTGCAATGGCTGAAATACATTATCTATGTCCTAATGGATGTACTTTTTAAAAGCAATAGGCTGTAAAAATGAGTGAAATGAAAAGTAAAAGCACCTTAGTTTGTCTGTCACTGGCTGTGAGAGCTAACTCTGTCACCCGGGGCAAGAGCACATCCAGGTAGATGACAGGCTTCATCTCCCTGAAGGGCACGGCGAAGCTGAGCCTCTTCTCTCTGTCCCAGGCCATACATTTCTTCATCATTTCATCTGAGGATGCAGCTGTTAAGAAGATTAAAAGAGATTTATACCACCCAAAATCTTCCTAATTCCAATTGTTCTACATCCCATTAATCCAGAGTGCCTTTTTTTTTTTTTTTTTTTTTTAGCAGTTTTGGCCAGGGCTGGCCTCGAACCCACCACCCCACTACCCCAGGTATATGGGGCTGGCGCCCTACAAGCCAAGAGTGCTTTTGTACTTTGAAATATATTTGATGAATATATTTGTTCATCTTCTTATTTTAAAATTGCTTCAGACATTAGGAATCCCTGGAACACTATTTCTAAATTTAATTTAAAATAAAACTATTTTTAAACAAGTCTAACACACTCAAATGTTAAATAATACAAACTCAGAGTTACTTAAGATATTTTGTGGAAAAAGGGTAAATGAGCAACATTTTTCTTAAAAATTTCCTGTTTAGGGACTCGCCGTTGGCCTTCGGCAGCCTGGTGCTGCTTTGAGGTGAGAGCTGGAGGCAGGGGGTTCTGGACCTGGCTAGCAGGGCAGCAGAGGACAGGAGCGTCATCGGTCACAGATCAGGGAAGGAAGTCATGGCGGGTTGGTGAGGGCAGAAACTCCACTGCTCTCAACCCTCCATCATCCAGAAAGTGTAGAGTGGTGCTGTCTTTTGAAGGCACTTATTGAGAAATCCGCACTCTATGGGGAGCAAGTCCACATCCTGGGCCGTGAAACGAGGGAGGAAGAGTTTCCTGAAGGTTCCCCTTGGGTACCACCAACTATCTGGCTTACCACGACCTCTTCAGAGACCCTCTCAACTGGTCAAAAGCTCCCCGGGAGGCCCTTCCTGGGGGTCACCTGTGGAACACAGGTCCTGGTCCTGTCCCCACTGCTGTGGATTCACTCGGTTGGCTGTCAGTTCACCTTCCCTACACCACACTCTGCCAGACCCTGCATGTCCTGAGCCATCAGAACTCCCGCCCTAGCTGGCAGAAGCTGCTGAAGGGTTGAAGTCAGCGGTGCCTTGATCTGATTTACATTGGAATGAGAAGGTATGTTAAGGTGTGGGACAGAGGAGGCTCAGATCATGAGACTGTCAAAGGTGACAGATCCTCATGGTGGCAGGCATGTGTGCTGGGCTTTTATATATAAAGAGCTTCTTGGTCCAGCCCCCCTGGGAGCTCTGAGCAGCCTTGCTCAGACTTCAGCCTGCAAAGAGGGGCTCCCTGTAGAATCCCAGCCCCACCCAGATCCTCATACATCCCAGGTATCTAAGAATGCTAATGGAGCTTAGGATCAGGCAAAAGGAGAGACAAAAATTAAAACTGCAGAGTTTGGGGGGTGGGACCAGAGATTCCAGGGATGGGGCAGAGTGGCAGCCCCTTTGTACCTACTGGTGGACCCCATGATTCATTTGACCTTTAACTTCTGCCTGTCCAAGAAAGAGAGAAAAACCAAAGACAGCCTGACTCTGCCCTTCTAGTTCAGCTCTGAGAAGTCCGGTTGGAGCCCAGAAGCCTGGATCCCTGAGTAAAGTCCAGCATTGGGCCACAAAGAGCTGGTGACAGCAGGCTACTGATTAGCCTCTTGGACTTTACAGGGTCTGAAGTCCACTTCCAGAAACAAGTCCTAGCAGTGCTTCTCTGTCCACCCATCTCCTCTACAATGGCAGAGAGCCTTCATGGCTCTTTTTTCTCCTTTTAGTCCCCTACGTCCCAGCTTCATGTTTGTCTGCAGGGCAATCTGGGCCTGGCCTGAGCCAAAGACTAGGCCAAGGGGAGGTGGCCCTATCTCCAGCCAGCCACGTGAGATAGACAGGAACATCTGGGTGTGGCAAAGGTTAGTTAACAAGGACTTAGCAGATGCCTGCTCTTCTGTGCCCAGCATGTACGTGGATGAAACAAGACCACTATTTTAGAACCCTCGCCCTCAGACTGCAGAGAGAACATGAGATGGTGAGGAGAGAGGGCAAGAACATTCTCATACCAACTGAACATGGAGGTCAGAGAAAGAGACTGGGCCAAGAAAATACCAAGGAGGCAGCGTCCATAGCTCAGTGGTTACAGTGCCAGCCACATGCACCGAGGCTGGTGGGTTCAAGCCTGGTCTGGGCCTGCTAAACAGCAATGACAAACTACAACCAAAAAACAGCCAGGGGCCTGTAGTCCCAGCTACTTGGGAGGCTGAGGCAAGAAAATCGTTTAAGCCCAGGAGTTTGAGGTTGTTGTGAGCTGTGATACCACAGCACTCTACCCAGGGCAACATAGTGAGACTCTGTCTCCCCCCCCCCCAAAAAAAAAACCCCAGAAAATAACAAGGATGCCTAAGAGGCGGTTGCCTAGAACTATCAAGACACACCTGTTACCCCACCCCCACCCCCACCAATGCCAATTCTTCCCTCCTCAGCAGGTTCTACTGCGCCCTAGGCCAGGCTACCAGCCAACATTTTCTATGAGCCAGATGCTTATGATGACCTAGCCCAAGAAGACCAGATGATGACCTAGATATTGGACTGGCTGGTAAGAGTGAACGCTAATTGATGGGGGACGAGAAAGACCTTAGGCCCAGAACAGTTCTTCATACTGTTTGTGTTGCCCTTACTCTGTTCCTGGCCCATCTTTGTTCCTTATGTCCAGGGAGGCTCTCCCAGGAAGGACCTTGAGACAGAGTAAAAAGTAAGATGAGGGCACAAGGTAAGGCGAGGAAGAGGAATACCCCCCATTCCTAATAAAAATCTTTATATTTTTATTAAAAAAAGAAAAAAATAGTATCTCCTGTTTAAGTCAGACACAGTGGCTCACACCTGTAACCCTAGCACTCTGGGAGGCTAAGGTGGGTAGATTGTCTGAGCTTACAAGTTTGAGACCAGCCTGAGCAAGAGCGAGACCCCATTTCTAAAAATTAGCTGGGAGTTGTGGTGGGTGCCCATAGTCCCACCTATTCGGGAAGCTGAAGCAAGAGGATTGCTCAAGCTCAGAGTATTTGAGGTTGCTGTGAACTATGACACCAGGGCACTCTACTGAAGGTGACAAAGTAAGATTCAAAAAAAAGAAACACCAAAAACTCCTTTTTAAAATGCTTTGAAATACAGACTCTAACTTCCTAAATAACCAAAAGTCACTAGTATATTTAACATCATATTTCAAAAGTAAAAATATGAATGTTTACTAATCAAAATGTTAATCTGTATAAAAATATCTAAATATATCCAAATATTAAGAATGTTAGATTTTAAAAAGATTAATTTTGAATTCTCCTAACAGTGAGAAATTGAGTGTCATCACTTCTTGGCTTTGGGGTAAGATCAAGTATAGAAATGAATGTCAAATTAGGTTCTGTTACAAAATGGAAAACATGCATAATCAATCAAGCTACAACACTTTTCCTGATAGTATAATGAATCATTCCAATTACATGGATACAAAGCTTGTCATTAGGCATAATGTTCTTTTTTTTTTTTTTTTTCCACTTGATTGCCCTCATAAGAGTGCTGTGTGTCACAGCTCACAGCAACCTCAAACTCTTAGGCTTAAGAGATTCTCTTGCCTCAGCTTCCCAAGTAGCTAGGACTACAGGCGCCCGCCACAATGCCCAAGTTATTTTCTTTAGAGACGAGGTCTCACTCTGGCTTAGGCTGGTCTTAAACTCCTATGCTCAGGCAATCCACTGGCCCTGGCCTTCCAGAGTGCTAGGATTATAGGTGTGAGCCAGGCAAAATGTTCTTTATAATCTTACTTAAAAATATGTAAATCAGGCTCGGCGCCTGTGGCTCAACGGGGTAAGGTGCCAGCCACATGCACCTGAGCTGGCGGGTTCGAATCCAGCCCCAGCCCGCCAAACAACAGTGACGACTACAACCAAAAATGGCCAGGCATTGTGGCGGGCGCCTATACTCCCAGCTACTTGGGAGGCGGAGGCAGGAGACTCGCTTGAGCCCAGGAACTGGAGGTTGCTGTGAGCTAAGTTGAGGCCACGGCACTCTATCCAGGGTGACAGCTTGAGGCTCCGTCTCAAAAAAAATATAAAAATCATTTTACAAAAAAAATGTAAATCACATATGGGAGTCAGAATGTATAGACTATAATCCATACATATCCAATTTAATGTACAAATATATCTACAGAAATTAATTTATTTTAAAGGTTAAGTTTACCTGTTACGAGATTTTTGTTGATTCTCCCTCCTAGAGAGCCGAGCATTTGCACTACTCTAATCCTTATTCCTTCTAAGGACAGTGCTTCTTTCTGCAAGTTTGAACAATGGTATAAAAGTAATTACAAATGGGTTAAAAATTAAAGAGAAGAGGAAAAAAAACTATCCCTCACTCTCTATTGGTAATGTCTGTTGGCTAATTCTATCCTACATAGTATTAATTTTATTGCAAATTTAGAAAAGCCCCATCTCTCCCAATTTTGTAGCTACACGTCCATTTCCTAGGCCAGCAGTTCCAATCTTTTTGGCAGGATGTTTTACATTCTTAAGAAATATCAAGAACCCCCAAAGAGCTATTTATATAGGTAATATTTATCAATATTAATCACATTAGAAATTCAAACTTAGAAATTATGTAAATAAGTCATTTTACTGAAAATTACTAAACCCGTTAATTGTTAACAAATGACACACTTTTATAAAAAATAGCTGTATTTTCCAAACAAAAACCCTCAGAAGAGTAGCCCCGTTTCTCACTAGTGCAGACCCCCTCACGGTCTGGCTCACTGGCAGGTGGCTCTGGCCTCACACAGACGCATAGTTGGAAGAGGAAAGAGCGTTTAGGGAGTCTTTTTAGATAATTGTGGTTATTCTTCTTTGATATTATACCAAAACTGAACCAGTGGGAGTTACAATGTGGAATCTGAACTCTTAGCCATGAACTTTATATACTCTATTTTGTTAAAATCCATTTATCTTGTACTTCAAATGGATTTTTTACCCACACATGGTTTGGCAACATCAAGTATTACTCATCTGGAAACACTAGTTCCTAGATTGCAGATCTTCCAAGTGTGGACACTTTTCACTCTATATGCAAAAAAGATTTGTAAATAGCACTACTAATCTCACTGGAAAAATCTTTTAAGTAACAAGAGCTGTCAATATCATGTTGCAAGTTTTCAAAAATTTTACCTTTTGCTTAACAATTTGAATTTTACCATTGGCAACAGACGTTTCAGAAGTTTTCTTCAAGTGGCAGGCTCACTGCAAAGAAATGTCTGCCAGACAGGCTGGACTGAGAACCACTGTGTGTCTGCCACTTGCCACATCAAGTGAAAGTGGTGTCAGTGGCTTGGCATGCATGGCTCAGTGAGTAGGGTGCTGGCCACATACACTGAGGCTGGTGGGTTCAAGCCCGGCCAGGGCCTGCTGGATAATGACAACTGCAACCAAAAAAAAAAAAAAAATGCCCAGGGGGTTATGGCGGGGGCCTGTAGTCCCAGCTACTCAGGAGGCTGAAGCAAGAGAGTTGCTTAAGCCCAGGAGTTTGAGATTGCTGTGAGCTGTGACACCACAGCACTCTACTGAGGGTGACATAGTGAGACTCTGTCCAAAAAATAAATAAATAAATCATATGGTGTCCGTGAAGAAAGTGGCTACATCAGCTCCCAGGTGAAAGCGTCACAGCACTTTCCCCCAGAAGCTATCATACTGCATGACGCTTTACTACACAGCACATGAAAACACCTGTGCTCAGGGTCAGAGATCAAGAAAATGCTAAGGGACCCAGTGTTCCCTGTCATCACACCCTGGCCTTGTACCCAGAAGCCCCCAGAGGCCCACATTTAGAGCTCCACAGTCCTAGGGAATTGGCATTGTATATCTGTAAAGAAATTTTCTTTGCAAAATTAGAGATAAGCTCAAGCAATTTTATCTTCCTAAGTTTACATGTGATGAAATCTTAGGACAATTTCAGACCACCATTCAATACATTCAATTTTGTCAATCAAAAACTGTCAAAAATAATGAAGTGGGAAGAATTGATCTTCAAATCTGTATTACCAGTTTTAGACAGCAAAAGTTTTTCAAATTTTAATTTTTACTTTGTACCCAAAATAGATATTTTCCCCATTCTAACTCAGTTTTCTCTATTTACATCTTTTCCCCCAATTACATCAGATGGCTCATTTCAAAAAAATTGATCTCAAGAAATTATCACCAAAAGACTATCACATGAATGGAAATTGATACAATGACATATTTAAGAGTGAATCAGTAAGCGAAACCCTTCTATGTCCATGTTACCAGTATTTCTCACTTGTCTGTGGAATAGGAACCATTTTACCTTTTATTATCCAATAAATACATTTGAGGGAAGGGACAAAGAGGAAAAAGATTAAAACAATAAACCAATTAGTTAACATAGTTTATATTTTTATGTATTTATTTATTTTATTTTTTTTTATGGAGACAGAGTCTCACTTTATTGCCCTCGGTAGAGTGCCCTGGCGTCACACCGCTCACAGCAACCTCCAACTCCTGGGCTTAGGCGATTCTCTTCCCTCAGCCTCCCGAGTAGCTGGGACCACAGGCGCCCGCCACAACACCCGGCTATTTTTTTGTTGCAGTTTGGCCAGGGAGGAGTTTGAATTCACCATCCTTGGTTTACAGGGTCAGCACCCTATCCAATGAGCCACAGGTGCCGCCCAACAAAGTTTGTATTTTAATTGCTAAAAATACAGTGAAACTCCATGGTTGACCACCTCCCTATGCTGATGACCTCTGTAAGTTGACCTGATTCTCACAGACCAGATATGCACCATGTGTTCCTGTCCCTGTGCTGACCACCTCCGTATGCTGCCCAGATGTTACAGTCCCTCGGATAGTCAACTTATTTCTACTGTATATCGAAATTGCTTCTATATTGTACTCTTAATTTGCATATAACAATAAGTAACATTTTAAACGAAAATTTTTACTTTCTGTAAGTGTTAGAATCTGAGTTATTTAAAGTAAAGAAATTACAAAGGGTTTCTTACCGGTGACATGTTCTTTGTCTTTTTCAGGTGCTGTAACACAGCTTTATTAAATCCCTTCTGGGCAGCCTGAGAAAGTGCTGACAATTCCCAGTTATTCTTGGTCTCATCTACCAATAACAAACAAACATCAGTTGTTTTGTTTATTTATTGATTGATTGATTTTGAGACAGTGTCTCACTTTCTTGACCTGAGTAGAGTGCAGTGCGCTCAGAGCAACCTCAAACTCTTGGGCTCAAGTGGATCTTCTTGCCTCAGCCTCCCACATAGCTGGGACTACAGGTGCCCACCACAATGTCCAGCTTTTTTTTTAGAGACAAGGTCTCGCTCTTGCTCAGGCTGGTCTCGAATTCCTGAGCTCAGGCAATTCACCCGCCTTGACCTCCCAGAGTACTGGGATTACAAGTGTGAGCCACTGTGCTAAGCCCATCGAACGTCAGTTTTATTTTTTTATTTATTTGTTTATTTTGAGACAGAGACTCAAGCTGTTGCCCTGGGTAGAGTGCCGTGGCATCACAGCTCACAGCAACCTCCAACTCTCTAGCGATTGAGATTGGGCTCAAGCGATTATCTTGCCTCAGCCTCCCAAGCAGCTAGGACTACAGGCACCCACCACAACACCCAGTTTTTTTTTTGTTTGTAGTTGTCATTGTTGTTTGGCAGGCGGGGGTGGATTTGAACCCACCAGCTCTGGTGTATGTGGCTGGCGCCTTAACTGCTTGAGGTACAGGTGCTGAGCCCAAACATCAGTTTTAAATAGCATTCATTATTTGATAAATATCAGGAAGAACACATTACAAACTGACAAATAGAAACATTGAAATC
>CAUYON010212373.1:0-29537 GCA_963573935.1 Arctocebus calabarensis
ACAAATGTCTTCATATAATAATGGAGAAATTGCTGGGAGGGCTATGTTAATCAGGTTGATGAAAATAGTTAAGATTGTATTTGAAGCCAGCACATTGTACCCCTTGATTACACTCTTGTACACAGCTATAATTTAATGATAAAGATAATAAAAAAAATCAACAATAAAAAAAATAAAAAAATTTTTAAAAAAGAATATGCATCCACCATTATAGTATCTTACAGAATAATTTCTCTCCCCTAAATATTCTCTTTGCTTTGCATATTCGTCTTTCCCTCCCCTAACCTTGGGCAGTCACTGATATTTTTACTATTTCCATAGTTTTGCTTTTCCTAAAACATCACATAGTTGAGGTCATATAGTATGTAACTTTTTTAGATTGGTTATTTGCACTTTAGAACTACACATTTAATTTCTTCCATACCTTTTTCACTGTATCTTCATTGATTTTAGAAATGGATACTAATCATATCCCAGGGCCATTCAAAATGAACATACAAAGGTCTGACAAGTAAGTTTGTGAACTTGACACTGTGTATTTACGTTAGCAACACTGCACAAACAACTCTGTACAGTTTCACAACCTTGATATGTCAGTGTTTCACAGCTGGGATCATGTCAACGTGTGTCTTAGGTGAATGATGTTCATTACTATCATGTATTTTTGTGCACCATTGCAAGAATGTTGGAGCTTAAATTAGAGCAATGAACAAACATCAAAATCCTTGTTAAACTTGGCAAGAGTGGAAGTGTAATCAGTGACACGTTAACCCAAGTTTATGGGGATAGCTCTATGAAGAAAATAGCAGTACAAATGGATTATACATTTTTCTGAAGGAAGACAAAATGTCACTGACCAAGAGAAGTCTGGGCAGCCAGTAATAAGAGGGTCTGATGAAAATATTGCAAAATTTCATCAAATTGGGGATCAAAATCTTGGGCTGACTATGAGAAGCAGACCAGACCAAGCAAACATCTGTAGAAAAATGGAAAAATCTTAACTGACAATCTTGGCATGCAAAAGTGTGTACAAAAATGGTCTTGAAGGAACTCACTGATGAACAGAAGCAAAGAAAAGTTGACGTTTGCCAAGCCCTTTTGGAGAGGCAAGACCATGCCATGTTGGGCCATGTTATCACTGGTGATGAAATATGGGTGTACCAATACCACTCTGAAACGAAATGCCAAAGTGCACAATGGAAGTCAGCCAATTCTCCATAACCAAAAAGTTTCATCAATACAAATCAAGAGTCAAAACAGTGTTGCTAACCTTTTTTGATATCAGAGATATTGTTCATTATGAATTTGTACCAACTGGACAGTGAACCCAACTTACTATTTTGAAATGCATTAAAAGCTACATGAAAAAGTTAGAGGGAACCCACCTGAACTTTTGCCAACATCTCATGGCTTCTGCATTATGATAACACACCTATTCACACAGCACTGTCTTTGGGGAAAATTTTAGCCAGTAAACAAATAACTGTAGTAGAACCCTCTCCCTACTCATCTTATCTGGCCCCCAATGACTTTCTTATTTACCTGATAAATGAAATATTGAAAGAAAGACATTTTGATAATGATCAGGACATCAAGAGTCGTATGAAGATAGCTCTGAAGGTCATTCCAGAAACAGAGCCCTGAAATTGCCTTGAAAGTTATACTAGGTGCTGGCATCCATGCATAGCTTTCCTAGGGGAGCAATTTGAAGGTGACCACAGTGATATTCAGCAGTGAAGTATGTAGCAATTTTTCGAGGATGCATTCGCAAACTCAATTTTCAGATCTCTTAGGGTCGAGGGAATAGTTGACAGTTTTGCAAGAAAAAACTAGAAAGAACAGAGAAAGTAGTTCCTTTTGTTACTTTTAATGCTATTTTTTACCTTAATAATTTCAAGAAAAAAAACATAAAAAATACAGATCATGTGCAATTGAGGGAAATAGTGATACACATACAAGCCAGAAAGAACTTCCCAAGGATCCCAACTTCCACTTTTTCATATCTGGGATGTCTTTGGCCCATTTCATAAACTTTCTTTTTCTTCCTAAATTTTCCAACTCTCAGTTTTGTTACTTGTAAAAAAAGAAGCTGTTGTTAGAATTTCAAACAATGTTATCATAGTATCTGTTACATCATAAGCACGCAAAAGAATTTATAGTATCCTAACGCTTATTCATGGCAGTTTACGATGATTAACAAAGGGATGGTCACTCCTGATGATCTTCAACATGAAGAACATGAACATGCCCTCCTAACTAGAAAAATATGTACATCATGGTCATATTAACCAGCTGCAGATTTTAACCCACAGACCTAAAGAATTTGGAAAAGCTCAAAACTGAAATCAGAGTAACTATAATTTGGTGAGCAAGAGACATTTTGATTGAATCATATCATATCTAAAGGAGGAGCAATAAACTGGAAGGGAATGTCAGATAAAAAACAAATCCAACATAATAGAGAATGGCAGGAATTTCCAGTCGACCCTAAGGATAGTGACAGGGAATATGGAAGATGGAACTGCTCAGTTGTCCTGTTGTAGATCAAGAGCAATCAATGTATTAGGCATCACCAGGTCTGGATGAAAGAGTCCTGAAAATCCCACCTTTCTCTGCACTGATCACAGGCTTACTGGTAAAAAATAAATAAATATATATTTACTTATATAAATAAACAAACTAAATTTAGCAGAGTTTATTTTGAGCAAAGAATGATTTACAAATTCAGTAGCTTGCAGAACCAGAAGGAGTTCAGAGAGCTTCCCCCTTGCAGTGGGGACTGCGAGTGCTTACTGACAGGAAAAGGCTGGAGAAAGCAGAAACAAGACGCAGAGTGGATTTGTCACTTCAAAGGCACTTTCTTTATATGGTGCAAGCAGAGGGGACTTTCCTACCATGGCTCTTCTGGTTGGTTGCTGTGAGTCTCCTATTTTTTTGGAGAACGGGCCCATGTTAAAGTTCTGTTTGATTACGTGGCACCTAGCATGAGTGATTTCATTCTGATTTGGTCTGGTCTATTGGGCCTAGCGCAGGAGCCCAACCAAATAACAACTTCTCATAAATTTTAGTTAACAACCTCCCCCTTTTGGTCAGGATCTCACCTAGGGGAGAGTGTGACCAGAACTGAGAGAGTCAGCATTGCTCTCAGTCACCACTATTCTGGGTTTGTAATCTCAACACATCACTCACAGATTACAGTGCCCTTGCTGTGGTGTTTCTTTGAGTTTGTGGTTTCAGCATGAGAGAAACCATTTGGCATTCAGTGAATGGCTGCACACAGGCATTTAAAATCTTTGAAAGAATACCATGCACCAGGGGGATGACTATTATAACTATCAGGAGGATAATACCAAGAGTTTGTGGTATGTCCCTTGGCCAAGGCCCCCATTAACCAAACCAAATATAATAAACAAAAGGAAAAACAAAGTGTAATGGCCAGAATAAGCTAGAAACTCAGTCTCTGAGTCCAAAAGTTAATGACAAAATTTTTAGTTTGCAGGCTCAAAGCATCTTTTGCAGCTTGAATGTCTCCAGTAATTCTAAACAGGCCACACAGCAATGGGCTCAAAGATTATTCATTTACAAGCTGTTGCACTAATTTCTTTGAAACCTGTATCAAGTCATCCAGCTTCAGCTTGTAGTGCTTTAAAAAAAAAGGGCAGTGTGGCTCAGCAAGTAGGGCGCTGGCCCCTACCAAAGGTGGCAGGTTCAAACCCGGCCTTGGCCAAACTGCAAAACAGAAAAATAGGCGGGCATTGTGGCAGGCGCCTGTAGTCCCAGCTACTTGGAAGGCTGAGGCAAGAGAATCGCCTAAGCCCAGGAGTTGGAGGTTGCTGTGAGCTGTGTGATGCCATGGCACTCTACCCAGGGTGACAAAGTGAGACTCTGTCTCTACAAAAAAAAAAAAAGTTGAATGACTGTTATCCAGAAGGATCAGTAGTTTGGAGGGCATGTTGAAAATAGAGTATCCATCTCTCTGCCCCTCTTCCTTTCCCTATCTCCCTTCCTCTTCTTCTCTTTCCTTCTTGGCCTTGTGAGTTCTGTTCAACAGTGGATTGTCCCTGCATACACCTTCTCCCTTTAGAGTTCTAGTAATAGATATCCCCTTCATCCACAACAGGTCCCAGCTAGTAGGGTAGGAAAGACCCACAACCTATGAATATCTGACTGGGCAGCAATTCTCCATGTATGGTCTCAGGGGACCACATTAGCATCACCAGGGAACTTATTAGAAATGCAAATTCTGGCTTGGTTGAGTATGTTGACTCATGCCTGTAATCCCAGCACTTTGGGAGGCCAGTCAGGAGTATTGCTTCAGGCCAGGAGTTATGATGGTGCTACTATACTTAATTCTGGATGATAGAACAAGACCCCCATCTCTTAAAAAAAAGAAAGTTTTGGCTCTGCGCCTGTGGCTTAACGGGCTAAGGAGCCAGCCACGTACACCTGAGCTGGCGGGTTCAAATCCAGCCCAGGCCTGCCAAACAACAATGACGGCTGCAACCAAAAAATGGCCAGGCGTTGTGGTGGGCGCCTATAGTCCCAGCTACTTGGGAGATGGAGGCAAGAGACTCGCTTGAGCCCAGGAATTGGAGGTTGCTGTGAGCTGTGATGCCACGGCACTCTATCCAGGGTGACAGCTTGAGGCTCTGTCTCCAAAAAAAAAAAAAAAAAGTGTAACCTGCTTTCTTGTACCCTCAATGAATCCCCAACAATAAATAGAAATAAAATTAAATTAAAAAGAAAGAAATGCAAATCCTTAGCTCCACTTCAGACCTACTGCACCAGAAACTCTGGGGGTTGGACCCAGCCACACGTGTTTTAACAACCCATCCACATGATTCTGCACACTAAGTTAAGGTTGAAAACTAACCATTGACCATTGGCGATTCCACGTACACATTGGCGATTCAGGTGAGGTGAAACCTTACCTGTCAACATAGCTTTGTCCTTTCCCTGTTTGCTCTCACCTTATCTCTTTTTGTCTCTGAAACATCATTTGGTTTACTTCAATGGCTCCTAGTAACCAGATCTTTCAGATATTTGCAGGCATGTCTAGATCATATTAACATCGTAGTGATGGTACCTTGAAGGCTAATGCTGTGAGGCCTTTTCTAGTTTTAATTAATTAAAATTCTTACCTGGCCACAGTTGACTTTGCTCAGACTCTTACTTGAAAGCCTGTGCTGTTTTCATATATGCTGGGATACAGAGATTCTTTTGGCTTAAAGAGTCAGCAGCAGTATCTCTACCTTTCTCTCTGGGTTCTTCCTCTTCTGAAGTATTTCTTGAGTTCCTTTTCTCAGCATCAGTTCACTGCTATCTTTGTATGGGAGGTGTCTGATATGGTACCCAGTAATGGCTAAAATTTTAGTGCCATCCTGGCTATAAAGAAATATAGGTATAAAAAAAAAAAAAAAAAGAAAAGAAATATACGTGTCTTGCTTTCTTTTATTTCATTTTATAGCCATCTTTACAAAGTCTAATATGGCTGATGATGATTATTACTGCTATTATAAGTTCATTAAAATGAACCATAGAGAAGGCTTGGTATCCAGAGTGCTCAAATTAGTTGTAACTACAGTTGCAGTTTAGATTTGGGTCAGAATGGGTGCCCAGTACTGTCAGAACTGATTGGCATTTATATAACTTCACTTATATAGGCTCTTTTGACCGGTCCTAGATTTATTCTTCAATATATAATCTTTTCTATGACTCACTCCTTTTCTGCCTTTGACTTGAACTTGTGATATAATCCTAATCCTCTATACTTCCCTAGATTTGATTTTCAGAAGTGACCTAGAACTCTAGTTCAGTTCAGAGTATTATCTAGAAATCTAAGGGATGGAAGCCTTTTCTTAATCTTGTCTGGCCTTAGAGCTATCAAATACCAAAAATAAAGATATTTTATTTTTGTATCCTGGGAGGGTACTATTTCTTCAAGGGGAGATTGGGATAAAAGAGAGACAGCTTTGTTGTCAAAAATGATTTACTCCTTCCTAAGATTTTTGTCCTCATTAATTTTCTTAAAGCTGCCTGTCAGTTGATTAAAAGCTGTTTCCGCTGCAATTATCTTAAAGTTGACTTCTGAGATGTGGTACAAAACATCTATCCTCAAAAAGTTATTTTCTTCAGAACATTGTAGGAAAAGGGGGAGGGGTATGAGAGAAGTCAGAGGTGTCTCTGATGTGATTTGTCAGAGAAGGGAGGGGGCAAGATAAAAAATTAAAAATAACGTTAGAACAGTCAAACCTATTCATTTGGGTAAATTTTTCCATGACAGATTTGCCCAACCCTAACAGTTTCTTTCCTCCATGGCCTCTTAGTAGAGTGCAGTCTGTACTGCACTGTATTCTTTTCATTCAAGAAAATTCTTACCGAGTCCCTGCAATTGGTCTGGGAATACAGCAGTGTGCTGAAAATGGATGTAGTCCCTGCCTCATAGTGCTGCCATGTTAGATACCTAGCTTCCTGACCGGTCTTTTCACTGCCATATCCCCAGCCTTCGCTATGCTTAGCTGCAGGGGGCACTCAACATTTGTTTCACAAATGTGTGTTACTTGGGAATCTTGTGTGCTAATAAGCATGTACACTCTACTCACCACCACTATGCCTAGCACATTATTCAAAAAACTTACTAAATGACGGTACTAGTGAGACAGCCCTTCTCAAAATAAGGGACATCTTCCATTTCTATAATTCTTTCCAGTATCTGTGAGCTTTCTTTTCTTTTCTTTTTTTTTTTTTTTTGAGACAGAGCTTCAAGCTTTCACCCTGGATAGAGTGCCGTGGCATCACAGCTCACAGCAACCTCCAATTCCTGGGTTCAAGTGAGTCTCTTGCCTCTGCCTCCAAAGTAGCTGGGACTACAGGTGCCTGCCACAACGCCTAGCCATTTTTTGGTTGTAGCTGTCATTGTTGTTTGGCGGGCCTGGGCTGGATTCGAACCCGCCAGCTCAGGTGTATGTGGCTGGCACCTTAGCCCGCTGAGCCACAGGTGCCGAGCCATCTATGAGTTTTCTTGGGGTTCTCATCCCATCACTGAGACATGGTGAGAGGTTCCCAGTAGATAGTTTCAATATTGTCTGTTCAAAAATTGGTAGGAAAAGCAATTCTTGCATTTGTAGAAGCTGAAATTATTTAACAAAACCCCTGTCCTGAACAGAGAAATACTTCTTTCCTCCAAAAACATGTGGATCAAGCAAAATATATAAGACTCAAGGGTGAATCCCTAGAACTCATTAGACCATTTTCTTTGAAATTTAGAAAGCTGAGGAAGTTCAAGAACTTGTACTCAGTGATGTGGGAAAAAGAAGAAGTAATTATTTTAATTTCTAGGAGTTCTAGAAGCAGTGAGTGCCTCAGTATTTCATTTAGCACAAAAGTAGATTCCTCACCTGAAGCGATCTCTGTGCTTTGATCCTAGTGGCTAGAGATGGCCTTTGGAAAGCATCAAGCCAGTTGAAAAATTAATGCTGTCCTCTGACTATCCCTGGGATCTCCTTAAGGAACAAATGAATAAAGCAAAGTTTATAAGACTCAACAAATTATAGGAGGTTGACTAGAAATGCCTTTAAGGCAGAACATTGTCAATAGCAACAAATTCCAAAGAGTTTATATAAAAAAAAAAAAAAAGGCTGTTTGCTTTTCTTTTCTGCTGGGAGAGCTTTGGTTTGGACAAGTGTGGTCTAGGTGAATTTGTTCTGAACAAATCTAGGTGGATTTGTTCTTCATCTGAACAAAGGAGGAAGAGTTAGTTAACTTGGTATTCTGATTCTCATTTTACAATTATCACCTTAAAAATTGCATCAACAGGCTTGGCACCTGTGGCTCAACGGGCTAAAGTGCCAGTCACGTACACCTGAGCTGGCAGGTTCAAATCCAGCCCGAGCCCACCAAACAACAATGACAGCTGCAACCAAAAATTGACCGGGTGTTGTGGCGGGCGCCTGTAGTCCCAGCTACTTAAAATTCTGTCCAGAGAGGCGGAGGCAGAGGCAGGAAACAGGAGACTCGCTTGAGCCCAGGAACTGGAGGTTGCTGTGAGCTATGATGCCACATCACTCTACCCAGGGTGGCAGCTTGAGGCTCTGTCTCAAAGAAAAAAAAAAATGCATCAACATTCTATGAGTTCCAAACCCCAGAGAATATACAGAAGGCTTGAACACAGTAAGGTAAAGTTTCTAAAATACAATCAGATTTTCCTAGGGTTGAAGAGACTTCAATAATTCATAAATCCAAGTTCAAAAAGGAAGAAAAGATAGACATAGTACCTCTCCCCTGCCTCCTCTTAAGACACGTGTTTCTCAGCCTGTGACAAGATGTGTAGCCATCCATTTCCAGTGGAAAGGTCA
The DNA here is from genome assembly GCA_963573935.1 of Arctocebus calabarensis. Taxonomy (NCBI): domain Eukaryota; kingdom Metazoa; phylum Chordata; class Mammalia; order Primates; family Lorisidae; genus Arctocebus; species Arctocebus calabarensis. The sequence continues at coordinate 8,355 of CAUYON010212373.1, forward strand.
ACTGTCTCTTAGCATTGGCTTCCCATTGATTTTTCCCTCTTGTCAGAGAGTTGATTCTCTTTAGTCACCCTACCAAAAGCTTAAAGCCTCCCTTAATTCCCAACGTTACCCAGAGAGCATTTCTCCTCGTCACAGTTCTTTTCTTCCTCAGAGTCCTGCTGGCTTATACTTTGCATCTTCTCCCATGGCCCTTCCAGCCTCAATTTCCAATTGCCTCCTTCTTTTTTTTTTTCCCTTTTGGACAGAATTTCACTTGGTCACCCTTGGTAGAGTGGTATGGCATCATAGCTCACAGCAATCTCAAACTCTTGGGCTCAAGGGATTCTCTTGCCTCAGCCTCCTTAGTAGCTGAGACTACAGGTGCCAGCCACAATGCCCAGATAGTTTTAGAAATAAGGTCTCACTCTGGTTCAGGCTGATCTTCAACCTGTGAGCTAAGGCAATCCCACCCACCTCAGCCTCCCAAAGTGCAGGATTACAGGCGAGAGCCACCCCACCAGACAGAGTCTCACTGTGTCACCATGGGTAGAGTGCTGTGGCGTCTCAACTCACAGCAGCCTCAAACTCGTGGGCTTAAGTGATTCCCTTGCCTCAGCCTCCCAAGTAGGCGCCCACCACAACGCCCAGCCATTTTTTAGTTTTAGTTGTCATTGTTTGGCAGGCCAGGGCTGGATTCAAACCCACCAGCTCTGGTGTATGTGGCTGAGCTTCAGGCACCAACCCCCAACCAGCTTTTCTTGACTTAGTTAAAGGCTATCTGCCAACTGCTTTTGACCTCTGGCCACCACTTTACGGATGATGAGATTCCCAAATGTACACAAAATAACCACAGGGTTTTTTCTTTCAGCTTCTTATCTGGGCTAATCTGCACAGTACAATTTGATGCCTGGATAAGGGTGAGAACTTTATTGGCATGCAGTAGGGAAAATACAAACCATCTTGCTGAGGGTTGTAGTACCTTTTTCTTCAAAATTTTGAAAGGATGGAGAGGAAGGGTTCTCACTGACCTTTTCTGACTCCCTCTTATTTTTTTCCTATCTTTGAACGAGAAACAGACTCCTTTAGTTTTGATCTGGAAACTGTTTTCTTTTCCCCCACTTCTGTTAGTTAGAGTTTGAGGGACAAAGAGGCAAGCAATACAAGAGATTGTCTTGGGTCCCAGAAGTGAAGCAATCTTCTAATCCCTTAGAACCATAAAGATCTTGGCGACCTGACTCATTCCCTATTGATGTGCTGAGGCTGCACTAACTCTAAGAAAATTGTTCCTTCTAGCATATTGATTCCATTTCCCTTCATGGATGTTAGACAGAAATGAGAACAATCTACTTGGCGGGGGGTGCTGTCAGCATTTGTCATATACTAGGGAATAGCTGCAGCTGAGACAGGTAAAACCAGGACTCTTCAAACATGAATCAGCAGCTGAGTTTTGTATTCAGCACCACAAAGGGTCCCTTGGTCCTGATAATCTTCCTCCAGAGTAGTAGAATTTGGTGTTGTAGCTCCGTGGGGTGTCACTTTTTCAAAGAGAAGGATGGGTATTGGAGGGGCTGTTCAGCAGGCCACCCAGCTTTGTCCTTAGCATCTGGGGAGCATCAGGGCATTTAACTAGTGTTGAGATATATTTGGGGTCCTTTAAGTGAAGATCAGAACCATCTTTTATACTATCTCAGTTCTTTTTTTTTTTTTTTTTTTTTATCAGTACTGATGAACTTCGGTTTTACAGAGGCAGTCCCCATCAAAGTCTAGAAGGGGAGTCATAGCTCACCCAGTCTCTGGGTTGCAAAGACTAATGGCTGAAGCCATAATGGTTCAGAGTAATTGGAGCATCCTAACCATCTGTTATTATTGGGAAACTTGTTGCCCATCTAATTTCTCCTCTTTTTTTTTTTTTTTTTTTTTTTTTTGAGACAGAGCTGCAAGCTCTTTTTTTAAAGATTTTTTTGGGGAGGGGCTTGCTAAGAAATTTGGAGGGGGTCGTGGGTAGGGTTGCACTGTGTTGTCCAAGCTGATTTTAAACAACTGGCCTTAAGTGATCCTCCCTCCTTGGTCTCCCAGAGCCACTTCGCCCAGCCTGTTTTTTGTTTTTTGATTTTGAGACAGAGCCTCAAACTATCACCCTGGATAGAGTGCAGTGACATCACAGCTCACAGCAACCTCCAATCCTGGGCTCAAGCAAGTCTCTTGTCTCCGCCTCCCAAGTAGCTGGGACTGCAGGCACCCGACACAACGCCCAGCCATTTTTTGGTTGCAGCCGTCATTGTTGTTTGGTGGGCCGGGCTGGATTCGAACCCGCCAGCTCAGGTGTACGTGGCTGACGCCTTAGCCCGTTGAGCCACAGGCGCTGAACCAGTTTCTCATCTTTGTAGCTGAGTGATTATGAGTGGTGTTTCCCCCTCTGTGAGGTGTATCGAGAGCTATTCAGCTTCAGCCTGAGAAAGGAATGGAAACTACATTTCTGGGTACTTTTCATACTGGGCCAGATTCTCGCGTAAGTGTCCTTTAGATTCAAGCATGTGTGAATTGAGGAGAATTGGACCAGATGACTTCTCAGGAGCTATGAATTAGTGACTTCGATCCATCCTTCACCCTCTCATCCTCCCCACCCCCTGTTAGAGTGTAATACTATGCAAGCAAGCGCTTATGAGGGATCCTGGAGGCTGCTGATCTTCACGTGGTGTTTTCTGGTTTCCTGCCACAAAGCAGGATTTAGCCTAATACCCAGACATTGGAGGAGCTGCGCATTTAAGAGCTACCCTTTCAGCACTGTTTAAGGACTTGGGCATGAGAAGGCTGCTGGAGCCAGAAGACAAATTGTTGCCCTTGTGACTCCACAAAAGTGTGAAGTAGCTAGCAAGGTCAGCAAGGTTTGGGGGGGTCTCAACCTATAATTACTTTTTCCAGTCCCTCTGTGACCTTGTCTCACCTAAGTTGGGCTCTGTCATATCAGTCTCTTGAAGGTTTTATTCCCAAAGCAAGTTCCTGTACTAAGAAACAAATTGACAGTACAGCAGAACCTCTATAGTTGAACCTCCTTAAGTTGACCTAAGTTGTTGTTTTTGTTTGTTTGGTTTTTTTGAGACAGACCTTCAAGTTGTCTCCCTGAGTAGAGTGCCGTGGCATCACATCTCACAGCAATCTCCAACTCCTGGGCTCAGGCGATTATCCTGCCTCAGCCTCCCGAGTAGCTGGGACTACAGGCGCTTGCCACAGCGCCCGGCTATTTTTCTGTTTAGCAGTTCGGCCGAGGCCAGGTTTGAACCTGCCACCTTCAGTATATGGGGCCAACGCCCTACTCCCTGAGCCACAGGCACCACCCTTTCTTTTTTGGGGGGAGGAGGAGACAGAGTCTTACTCTTTCACTCTGTCACCTCTGGTACAGTGATGTCATCATAAGGTCACCACAACCTCAAACTCCTGGGCTCAAGCAATCTTTCTGCCTCAGCCTCCCAAGTAGCAAGGACAATAGGCACATGCCATGATGCCCAGCTGATTTTTCCATTTTTAGTTAGATCCTTGCTCAGGATGCTGCAAGACCATTTTCTAACTACCCCCTCCCCTTTTTTGCACCATTCCCTACAGTTATAAAGCCTTATGTTTTTAGAGGAGACTTGATTATAAGGCCCATATATAGCTGTCACAAGCCAGAAACTGAAACTCCCCTCATCCCACCCATTGAAATTAACACTCATCCCTCCTTAATTCTGGGGGTACCCTACTCATACCATCTGACCTGAGAAGGAAAATTAAACAGATTAAGTGAGCCCAGCCACAGCCACATTGTCCTTTTAGAGTTAAAAGTTAAATGCCATGTTGTATTTAACCATATAGCCTATAGGTTGGACAGAAACCATTGGTTATCTTCTGGAAAGGTATAAACCTCTTTAAGAAAGAATAAAGGCACCAAATCCCTGGCTCGGTGCCTGTGGCTCAATGGGCTAAAGCGCCAGCCACGTACATCTGAGCTGGCAGGTCTGGGCCCACCAAACAACAATGACGGCTGCAACCAAAAAATGGCTGGGCGTTACAGCGGGCGCCTGTAGTTCCAGCTACTTGGGAGGTGGAGGCAGGAGACTCACTTGAGCCCAGAAGTTGGAGGTTGCTGTGAGCTGTGACGTCACAGCACTCTATCCAGGGTGACAGCTTGAGGCTCTGTCTTCAAAAAAATAAATAAATAAATAAAAGGCACCACTGTAGGTCAAGCAGTTTTGTGCCTCAAACCTGAGCCAATTTCATGTGTGTGAAAGCCCATGAAAAAAAAAGGCACCACATCCCATCCCTTGATTTAAACGAAAAGTATTGATTAGGTGCAAAGGAAAAAGAATAGTATTGCCATCTTCATAGATGGTCAGCCAGAGAGATTGATAGGAGGTTAGTAGCAATGGATTTGTTCAGGGCTCCTGCCAACAATGTAATACAAGGAAGAGATGATTCAGAGGTCAAGCAGCCATGTTTTAGATGACTAGGATAGAAATTCATTAGCCTCATTGGGTTCTTTTTTATTTAAGAAAGAATAAATGTATTTGTATTTGAGGCAGAGTCTCATTTTGTCACCCTTGATAGAGGGTTGTGGTGTCATAGCTCACAGTAACCTCAAACTCTTGGGCTCAGGTGATCCTCTTGTCTCAGTCTCCTAAGTAGCTGGGACTACAGGCACCCACCACAACACCCAGCTATTTTTAGAGATGGGGTCTCAGGCTAGTCTCAAACCTGTGAGCTTAAGGCAATCCACCCACCTTGGCCTCCCAGAGTGCTAGGATTACAAGCGTGAACCACCGAGCCCAGCTGTTCTTAGAGACCAAGTCTTACTATTGCTCATGCTGGTCTCAAACTCCTGAGCTCAAGCAATCCATCTGCCTTGGCCTCCCAGAATGCTAGATTATAGGCATCTGGCTAATTCTTTCTTTTTTTTTATGAGGCTAATTCTTTACATTTGAAGTTGAGGCCTATGGCAAAGGAACTTCTTTTTTCCAACAGCCATAGGTCAAGCAGTTTTGTGCCTCAAACCTGAGCTAATGTCATGTGTGTGAAAGCCCATTTAACCTTGGAGCTATACTAAGGCCTTTCTGGAAGAGTGCCATTAGCTACCCAGGCACATTTCTCAGCACTATAACACCTGGAATATTACTCATAACAGGACTCTTCTTTGCATGTTTCAGAATATTGAGCACACATGCTGCTGTCTTCGCCTTTCTAGAGGCTTTCCAGGTACCAGCCTTTTAGATAGGTACCCAAGGAAGCTCAATTCTTTCTTCTCTTTCATCTCTCCCTCTCTCTTATTTGGATAATCATAAAAATATATATTGTACCTTATGAGTATTATTTTCTAAAATCATACCCTAGTGGCAGGTAAAGGCAGATAAAATTCATATTTTATAGGTTAAAACCTGGAGGAGTGGCTTGACACCCATGCTCAGTGGTTAAAGCACCAGCTACATACACTGGGGCTGGTGAGTTTCAGGCCGGCCAGAGCCTGCTAAACAATAATGACAACTACGACAAAAAAATAGCCAGACGTTGTGGTGGGTGCTAGCTATAGTCCCAGCTACTAGGGAGGCTGAGGCAAGAGAATCGCTTAAGCCCAAGAGTTTGAGGTTGCTATGAGCTAGGACGCCACGGCACTCTACCAAGGGTGACATAATAAAACTCTGTCTCAAAAAAAAAAAAAAACCAAAACCTTGGGGGAGCTAGAAGGGAAATAAACTCCAGATTATAGATTCTCACTTTTGTGTACTTTTTTTTTTAATAGAGACAGAATCTCACTTTATCGCCCTTGGTAGAGTGCCGTCATGGTGTCACATAGCTCACAGCAACCTCCAACTCCTGGGCTTAGGCGATTCTCTTGCCTCAGCCTCTCGAGTGGCTGGGACCACAGGCACCCACCACAACGCCCCGCTATTTATTTTGTTGCAGTTTGGCCGGGGCTGGGTTAGAACCCGCCACCCTCAGTGTATGGGGCTGGCGCCCTACTCACTGAGCCACAGGTACCGCCCACTTTTATGTACTTTTCACAGGCCCTAATAATATTTTTGAAGTCCCAGATGCAGATTCCTGATTAAAAATTAACAGCAGTTATTACCATTTTTGAACTTCTGCCCTCCCATGTACTTTATATACATTATCTCTCTCTTTTTTTTTTTTTTTTTGAGACAGAGCCTCAAGCTGTCACCCTGGATAGAGTGCCGTGGCATCACAACTCACAGCAACCTCCAATTCCTGGGCTCAAGCGAGTCTCTTGCTTCCACCTCCCAAGTAGCTGGGACTACAGGCGCCTGCCACAACGCCCAGCCATTTTTTGGTTGCAGCCGTCATTGTTGTTTGTCAGGCCCGGGCTGGATTCGAACCCATCAACTCAGGTGTTTGTGGCTGGCGCCTTAGCCCGCTGAGCCACAGGCACCAAGCCTACATTATCTCTTTTTAACTTCCCAAATTATTTGAATACATGTGCTCTTTCTAAGCTGAGATCTAGAGAGGTCATTATGATTAGGACTCAGACCCAGGTCTTTCTTTCTTCCACTGGCCTGGGCCTGACTCTGACCTATGTGCTTCTGAAACACCTTGAAAGGCAATGGCCAGGGGGCCTATGAGGCCATCTGTTTATCTTCAGCCCAAACTCTATACACAGCTAACGCTCAGTGTGTATCCTTGGAAAGATACACACTATTGAAAAGAGAATCTTTTGTTGTTTTTGTTTTTTGTTTTTTGTTCTTTTCTTTCCTTGTTTTGAGAATATTTCTCTTTGAGAAAGGGAACTGACCTATTTAATGGTGACATTTATATGAGCAAGAAAGAAATCGTGTACCTGAGTATTCAAGATTCCCCTCTACCCTGCTCTTTCCATCTTAATGCACCTTTTAGGTTTCCTTAACGATAGCAGTTTTAACATTGCTTTTAATTAGATAAATTAAGAATGTTCTCTGATGTTATCACCCCCTCCCTCCCTCCCTCTCTCAGCTCTAATTCCCTGTTGCTGTGAGAGCATTGTGATTTCTGTGGTAACAGGACTACCAGCCAAGGTTGACTCTCACTGGTTGTTCTGGTCAAAGGAATGTTTTGGGCAGTCCTTCCTGGTGTGGTGGACTCTCTGGGCCTTTCCAGGGAGTTAACTTAAAAGTAACAAAATTAGATGTACTAAAGAGCTCTAAGGAGAGCACATCGAGTATATCCCCTAATATTTCTTTCCTTTTTTTTTTTTTTTTTTTTTTTTGGTGCTTTTATAACTTTATTTGATGTGTCTGACAATCACCAGTTAGTTCTCATCCACATTGACTGTACATTTTTGAAAGTGGTAACAGGTACATTGGTAACCAAAGTATAGAGCTTGTTTAGTGAATCTTCATCTTCATTATGTTTTCTGGGCAACCGCACTTGGGTATGGTATGGGACATTCCTTATGCCTTTGGCCTAGACAGAACCTGTATCAATGTGCACATCTGGAGGCCATCTCGTTCATGGCAAATTTCTGAATCTCTTTGGGTGCCCAAGGGGCACAATTCTTGAAGCGCACTCCATGAATGCACTTATAAATGTTGATGGTGTATTTTCAAATCACCACCTCGTTGATGGCAGACCAGCCCTTCTTCTTCTCACCACCCTTCTTTTTGGGAGCCATTCTGCCAGGCCCAAGTCTGAAAGAAAGAGCACCAGGGATCGTGAGAGGAAGAAAGGAACTCCTAATATTTCTTGAAAGAGACTTAGCTCTCACCAAAAATAAGAGAGTCCTACTCTCTCTTGCTACCCTAACTTCTCAAACCTGAGTTAGGAGTCAATCCATTCCCAGACTAACCATCTCCTTTCCTCCCTATGATTGATTTGTTTCTCCCTGGATTTTATTATTCTTTTTTTTTTTTTTTTTTTTGTAGAGACAGAGTCTCACTTGCTCGCCCTTGGTAGAGTGCCATGACGTCATACAGCTCACAGCAAACTCTTAACTCCTGGGCTTAGGCAATTCTCTTGCCTCAGCCTCCCAAGTACCTGGGACTACAGGCACCCGCCACAACGCCCGGCTATTTTTCTGTTTTGTAGTTTGGCCAAGGCCGGGTTTGAACCCACCACCTTTGGTATATGGGGCCGGCACCCTACTCGCTGAGCCACAGGCACCGCCCTGGATTTTATTATTCTTGATAACAAATTGTTATCTTAATCTCTTTTCTTCCCTTGTTCTCCACCCAGAGAGTTTTCAATGTCCTTTACCCTATGCCTGCTGATCAGCGGAGACATGTCAGCATCAATTCTGCCCGCTGGCTGCCTGAGCCAGGGCTTGGCCTCGCTTATGGTACCAACAAAGGAGACCTGGTGATCTGCCGACCAGAGTAAGTGGCTCAGGGTATGGGAGGTAAGGGGTCATTTGGGCAGAGGACTGGGTGGAGTAATTAGCATTCACCTATGGGGTGGAGTCTTTCAGATGTGAAATTTAATTCCCAGTGCCACTTCTTAAAGGTCCCTGTTTCTACAGCTCCTCATTCTAGATATCATCAAAAGACCAGGTTTTGTGGTTGTGTCTTCTTGAATTAAAGGCAGTATTTTTTTTTTCTTTTTTTTCTCTTCTTCTCTGGTGTCCTAGTGATACTAAAGTTTCCCTGCAGGCAAAAGCTTAGATAACAAAGCTGCTTTTTAAAAATGCCTTTTGAAAAATCCAACAGGTGGTCTTGGGTTTGTATAAATGCTGTAGACATTAACTTAACAAATAAAATTGGAAATAGAGTATTGTTAAAACTCTAATTTGTCAGGCGGCGCCTGTGGCTCAGTGAGCAGGGCGCCAGCCCCATATACCGAGGGTGGCAGGTTTGAACCCAGCCCCGGCCAAACTGCAACAAAAAATAGCCAAGTATTGTGGCGGGCGCCTGTAGGTCCCAGCTACTCGGGAGGCTGAGGCAAGAGAATCGCCTGAGCCCAAGAGCTGGAGGTTGCTGTGACCTCTGATGTCATGGTACTCTACTGAGGGTGACAAAGTAAGACTCTGTCTCTAAAGAAAAAAAAAAAAAACCCTAATTTGTCAAGTTACTGATCTCTAACAGCCTGTCTTTGTGTCCTTCCTATTTTCCTTTCTACTTGAAGCTCTGGCTTCATGATCTTGAAAGCAGATTGAAAAGCAATTTAAAATAAAAGTGATTATTATCTGATCTAAAAGTTAGGAATAGGAGGGCACAAGGAACCAATACATTTCTCCTGTCTTATATCCTAATGACACCTGCTTCCACTGGCTTTTTGGACGTTAAAGGTCTGCCCAAGATCCATTCACGCAAGATCCTGGGAGTCAGCCAGATTTGTCATCATTTTGCAGACCCAGCCAGGTGGGGAGGGTGAAGCTCTGTGCTTCACTGCAGATCAGGCTGATTACTGCGTGGGACGCTGCAGGGTTCCCGCCGACTAAATGCCACTTCTCCCTCCAGGCTGTCCTAATGCTGTACTCGACTTGATGCAGAGTCTTCTCCAAGAGTGTTCACAAAGTAGTGTGACAGGTCTGGTGGTGTATCTGGGGTCCTCGGTATTTTCTGCTAGTGTGTTTTTGGGTCAGTTCATTGAGCCCTTGTCAGCGGAGGTCAGTGGCCCAGGAAGAAGAAAACCTGGTGGTGAGGTAGCTTTTGCATTCCATCTTGAATTTTTAAAGCCTCTCCTAAAGAGAAGCTACTGTCTAAGCCTGACCTAGAAGGACCTTAGAGCTAGGCGATTGCTTTGGTTGCCAGCTACTTGCTCCAAAGAGCGTTTTTCCACCATCTCTCTGTGCTTTTCCAGCCTGCATCTTTCACTCCTCCACTGTTAGCACAGATACTGGGTCTGCTGGGTTTTGCCTTTCCCTCCCGGCATGTCTGTAGTCCTAAGAAATTCATAATAGGAATCTAACAGACATTGTTCCCAAAACTGGCACAGAATTCTAGACCTACTTTTATTCTCACCAACATTATAGTTCCTTTCCCTATTTCTCTGAGACTTTCTTTTTCAGCTGAGTTGTTTCTTCTGTGGCTCACACACTAATCTTTGACCCAGTCAGATTCCCAGGCCCCTCCCTTGCAAAGTGATCTGCTCTTACAGAGGCAGAATCTCTACACCCTGTCTGTTGTAGCCCCACAAAAGGGTTTATGTCTGAAACCCAGCCTACATACACGATGTGACTCACTGTCACCTCAGCCAAACATGAAGCTGGCTTTGGCCTCGGTTTCTCTTTTCCCCATATGGCATCCTCAGCATCCCAGAGTCTCGGTAGGCCTAAGCCATTTGTGGATGCCTGGGCAACTCTCTACCTTCCAGAACTCAAGCCTCTTTCCTAAGATGGCACTAGCATTAGGCATGTCAGACAGTCTCCCACTACACACCTAAATGAACCAACCGAGAGCAAACTAATGTACCCTATCTTTTTTTGGTGTTGCTGTTTCTCCTGGGAAAGTCTTGGCAAATGCCCCAAGCCTAAGGGCTAGAAATTTAAGGGTACCATATAAATTTGATGTGGGCATAACTTTGTCCTAAATTCTTAAAGCTTCTCTAATTCTCAGTCACCTTCCTATTTGTACAGCTTCAGGCAAGGAAGACTATGAACTATATACAGGTACAGAATTTAAGACTCACCCAAGAACCCCCCAGCATACCAATGACAAGTAGACTTCCTTTTTTTTTTTTGAGACAGAGTCTCAAGCTGTCACCCTGGATAGAGTGCTGTGGCATCACAGCTCACAGCAACCTCCAATTCCTTGACTCAAGTGAGTCTCTTGCCTCCGCCTCCCAAGTAGCCGGGACTACAGGCGCCTGCCACAACGCCCGGCCATTTTTTGGTTGTAGCCATCATTGTTGTTTGGCGGGCCCGGGCTGGATTCGAACCCGCCAGCTCAGGTGTATGTGGCTGGCGCCTTAGCCCGTTGAGCCACAGGCACCAAGCCGACAAGTAAACTTCCTAACTTTCCAGTCTAGAGCTTTCTTGTTCGACAGTCTCACTATGTCACCTTCAGTAGAGTGCCATGGCGTCACAGCTCACAACAACCTCGAACTCTTGGGCTTAAGCGATTCTCTTGCCTCAGCCTCCCAAGTAGCTGGGACTACAGGCGCCTGCCACAGCACCGAGCTATTTTGGGGGGGGTTGCAGCTGTCATTGTTGTTTTAGCAGGCCTGGGCTGGCCTCAAACTTGCCATTTTTGGTTTTTGTGGCCAGCACCCTACTCACTGAGCTATGGGTGCCGAACCTGGTTCTGGTTCTTTTAACCTTTTTTTTCATCAAAAACTTCTTTAAAGGCATGGCACCCGTAGCTCAGTGAGTACGGCACTGGCCACATACACTGAAACTGGCCTGCTAAACAACAATGACAACAGCAACAAAAAAATAGCCAGGCATTGTGGTGGGCTCCTGTAGTCCCAGCTACTTGGGAGGCTGAGGCAAGAGAATCACTTAAGCCCAAGAGTTGAAGGTTGCCGTGAGCTGTGATGTCACAGCACTCTACCGAGAGTGACATAGTAAGACTCTGTCTCAAAAAAAAAAAAAAAAACTCTTTAAAGTTCTGATGAAAACAGTATACTCACTTCCACAGAGAATTATACCACAAGAATGCACACATAATTTTGTAATTCTTTAGGATCTCAGGTAAAGAATGCAGGTCTAGATTATGTATATGCATTTAAGAGGGTCAGGTGATTGAGAGCAAAATGTAAGAAGAGAAATGACAGGTGTAAATGGTGGCACCCAGAGAGGAGGCGGCAGAGGAGATGTTTAGGCCAGGTTTATTGAAAGGGGGGGTTGACCTGCCTGGACAGTGCAAAGATGGCGTCTGCACCCAGGGCAGTTAGAGACCCCTTTTATTTGGGGCTGTGGGGGGTGGGCACATTCTTCAGGGTGCCCCTCAGGTTAGTGTCTTTCTAGGGAACTTTTGGGGGTTTGGTGCTAACTGGATCCTTTGTGTCTTTGTCTTAGGAGGAGAGAAGGGAGAGGGAAGGGAAAAGGGTTTGAGGGGGCTAGGTTAGGCCCCCCCAACAAGAAGTGAGCTTGTTGGGCGGCGCCTGTGGCTCATTGAGTAGGGCACTGGTCCCATATACCAAAGATGGCGGGTACAAACCCGGCCTTGGCCGAACTGCAAAACAGAAAAATAGCCGGGCATTGTGGCGAGTGCCTGTGGTCCCAGCTACTCGGGAGGCTGAGGCGAGAGAATCACTTAAGCCCAAGAGCAGGAGGTTGTTGTGAGCTGTGTGATGCCACAGCACTCTACTGAGGCCGATAAAGTGAGACTCTGTCTCTACAAAAAAAAAAAAAGAAGTGAGCTCGTTTATCTGTTATTGGTCTCTGACTAGAGTAGGGAGAACCAACAGGGAAGCAGGAGCTCAGGGGCATTGTGTTTTTCATAGGCTACTGCCTATCCCTCCACACACCCATTGCCAAGGGCACAGGATCCAGCCAGCCAGCTGGGCCAGTATTTTAGCTCTCCCTCCACAACAGGTGGTTGTCGCAAGCACTGGCAGCTATACCTCATTTTGTGCTTTCTGTACTGCTCTTAAGTTCTCCATTGTCTTAGCCTCAGCACTCTCCTTTGTCTGTTTGCCTATTGTCAAGTGGGGTTTTAGTATCACCAAGAGATGCCCAAGGGAACAAGCTCCTTAGGCATCTCTTGGTGATACTAAAACCTTACTTGACAATACACCAAAGACCTTAGAAAATACTTCAGCTCTCCAGGGCAAGACATTCTTAGGACAGGTAAGAAGACAAACAACTGGCCCTTCAGCTCCTGTGCTCTGCTCCCGCCACTCACACTCGTCTCAAGCTGCTCCTGTGCCTCAGCTGGCACCCCCCAACCATGGTGGGTGTGCAGCTCCAGACTGATGTGAGGGGTGCTTCCTCACTTCTGGCTTCACAGATCAGCCCTACGTGTGTGTTGGGGAATGAGAATGCTGGGAAGGCCACTCCTTCTCAGAGTCAGCTCAGAAGACAGAATTGAGAGACTCGGGCAGTGAAGAGTAGGCTGAGCCTGTGGTATTCTGACAGCTCTGTCTCTTCAGAGGGAGCCACCACTGAGTATGGTAGTTAGAACCAAGCATTACTGCCCAAGGAGGGAAAAGCCCCTGAATCAATAGGGGAGCCAAATTACCACAGAGAATAACATCTTTCAGGTGAGGCTGTAAGAGCCAGGTGCCAGCTCTTTCCTGTGTGGCAAAAATAGCCTTTTCCGGGGAGATAGCCATGTGATCTTGTCCTCTGCAGCCATGCAACTTATAGATGGAAGAAGAATATTCTCGAAGGGAATATTCCCTAGATGTTGGGAAGTTTGAAGCTAGAAGTTTGGTGGAAAGAGCTTTGTGTTCACTGAGGGCACCAGGCTGGCTCTTAGGTATGTCCAGGGAGCCCAGGAAGCCCAGGAAGGCCCCAGGAGTGAGGAAGTTGTTGAGCTAAGCCCAGAAGCATAGCTTCCAGCTGTTGGAAGAAGCCAGGTGTTAAGTGCAAGTCCATTTGAAAAGGTCCACCCTGATTGACCCTCCCACTCTTCTTCCCTTTGCATGTTTGTATAGCTCCCAGGGAGAAACTAGAGCAAACAGTGACTCATTTATCCTCACTGAGACCCAAGAAGGAAGGGAATGGTTGGGATCATTCTTTAGGTTATCTGCTGAAATCAGTGGCATTGGGCTTTGAAAACTAAGACTTGCAGTAGTCAGAGAGTGTGTCTTCAACTCTATTCCTTGGTGCAGTGCCCAGAATTTAAACCGAACCCATGAGCTCATCATAGTCAAGTTTTCTGACCACAGAAAGCAGAACAAATCAGAGCTTAGAATTAGACCTGATTGTGGGGAACAGAAAGGATTGGGATAGGGCAGGAGAGTAAAATAGCATATTGAGACAATAGCTGCAGCCTCTGTTCTGTTTGGAATAGCCAGGCTTCCCGCTCTGAGCTAAGGCTGCATGCTGCCCTGATGGAAAGTGTTCGAAGGGATCTTTTGGCCACCAGCATCATACTGACAGTCCCAGCTCAGACAATGGGCCTTCTGGTGGCCTCTTTTCTGAGATAGGAAGGTTCTAGGTCAGGCAATACATGGTTTGTTGTAGGGTTGGTATGAACAGTTTGTTGTCACTAACCAGTCCTGGCTAGCAAGAATTACAGAAGAAAGATTTGGCAGGGACCTATATGGTATTGAAGCCTGTCAATAAATTTTGACAAGTTTGTAATCAGAGGCTTTCTGGCAGCTGGCTTCACTAGTGCCTAATGCAGCCAGGATTTGCTCACCCAAAAAAGTACAGTGATGACTTAGTTTTTGGAGGCCTCTGCTGTTAATATCTGGCCATTTGCCTCTTCCCTAGTGTAAGGTAGCTTTCTCTCACCTTTGCCAACTTATTTGCCTGTGCTGTTCTCAGACAATTCCCAAGCCCTCCAAATAGCTAAGTAGTTAGAAGAAGATACAGCCATCCCTTGGTACACAACTCTATATCCATGGATTCAGCCAATCACAAATTGAAAACATGCGGGAGAGGTGATAAAAGCAGCAGTAAAATAACAAAACAGGCATGGTTTGGTGGTCACAACTATAAGGCTAGCACTTTGAGAGGCTGAGGCAGGAGGATTACTTGAGGCAAGGAATTTGAGATCAGCTTGAGCGACATAGCGAGACCTTGTCTCTACAAAAAAATATAAAAAATATTAGCTGGATATGGTAGTGCATGCCTGTAGTCCTGGCTACATGGGAGGCTGAGGCAGAAGGATCACTTGAGCCCAGGACTTTGAGATTGCAGTGAGCTATGATAACAGCATTGCCCTCTAGCTGGGGCAACAGAATAAGACCCTTTCTCAAAAAAAACCAAAAAATAATATAACAACATAAAATAATACAAATTTTAAAATATAGTTGAGGGCAGCACCTGTGGCTCAGTGGGTGGGATGCCGGCCCCGTATACCGAGGGTGGTGGGTTCAAACCCGGCCCTGGCCAAACTGCAAATAAAAAAAAGTAGCCAGGCGTTGTGGGCCCGTAGTCATAGCTACTTGTGAGGCTGAGGCAAGAGAATAGCCTAAACCCAGGAGTTGGGGGTTGCTGTGAGCTGTGACGCCACCTCACTCTACCGAGGGTAATGAAGTGAAACTCTGTCTCTACCAAAAAATAATAATAAAATAAAATATGGGTGAAAAATACAAATAGAAATGTGGTATGTGAGGCCCACACTGTGGCTCACACCTACAATCCTAGCACTCTGGGAGGTTGAGTGAGACCGTATCTCTAAAAATAGTCAAACACTGTAGTCCCACCTACTGGGGAGGCTGAGGCCAGAGGATCACTTAAGCCCAAGAGTTTAAGGTTGCTGTGAGCTATGACACTGTGGCACTCTACCGAAGGTGGCAACATGTGACTCTCAAAAATATATATATGATATAAGGCATTTACGTTGCACTAGGTCTTTTCTGCTTTTTTTTTGAGACAGAGTCTCATTATGTCGCCCTTGTAGAGTGCTGTGGCGTCATAGCTCACAGCAACCTCAAACTCTTGGGCTTAAGCAATTCTCTTGCCTAAGCCTTCGAAGTAGCTGGGACTAAAGGCACCCACCACAATGCCTGGCAATTTTTTGTTGCAGTTGTCATTGTTGTTTAGCTGGCCTGGGCTGGATTCGAACCCGCCATCCTCTGTGTATGTGACTGGCGCCATAACCACTGTGCTACGGGTGCCGAGCCTGTACTAGTCTTATAAGTAATCTAGAGATGATTGTGAGTATACAAGAGGATGTGCATAGGTTATAGGCCAGTAGAGTGCCATTTTATATAAGGGTCTTAAGCATCAGTGGGAGTCTTGGAGCTAAACCACTGTGATGCTTTTTAAAGGAGTAGTCTACAGATCACCCCAAACCTACAGGCCAACAGCCCTCTAAAGGAGCCAGGAGGGGCATAGTACAGAGTGGTGAAAGGAAGAGCAGTTTGTTTGGCTGTGGCTGTATTCTCCCAGGTAAAGCCTAATACCAGAATGTTTGTGACCCTCTAAAGATAGATTTGGGTCTTAGCCCACGCCCAGAACAGAGTAAGGATGGGCTGCCAAGCCACAGTCCACAAAGCCCAGGACTTTTAAGGAGCTCTCATCATTCCCTCTCTAATGTCTTTCACCTTCTCTTCTCCATCCTTCCCAACTGATTTTTAGGGCCTTAAACTCTGGTGTTGAATACTACTGGGACCAGCTGAACGAGACTGTCTTCACTGTCCATTCCAACAGCAGGAGCAGCGAGCGGCCTGGGTACGTGGGAAGTAGGGGAGGAGAAGCTGGCTGGGGCCCATCCCTTCCTCCAGCTTTTGTTTTTGGGGGGGTTTGTGTGTGTGTGTTTCTCTTCTTTTTTTTTTTTTTTTTTTTTTGAGACAGAGTTTCATTTTGTCACCCTTAGTAGAGTATTATAGTGTCATAGCTCACAGCAAGCCCCAGGAAGCCCGCTTCCTGGGCTTAAGCGATTCTCTCGCCTCAGCCTCCCAAGTTGCTGGGACTACAGGCGCCCACTACAACGCCTGGCTTCTTTTTTTGTTATAGTTGTCATCATTGTTGTTTGGCAGGTCCGGGCTGGGTTTGAACCCACTACCCATTGTTTGTGGCCGGTGCCTTAACCACTGAGCTACAGGTGCTGAGCCTGTTTATTAATTTTTTGGAGATGGAGTCTCACTGTGTCACCCAGGCTAGAGTGCAGTGGCTATTCACTGGCATGATCATAGCTCACTGTAACCTCAAACTCTTAAGCTCAAGCAATCCTCTCTGGCAGTGACGACTATAGGTCATCCAGTAACGCCCCCTTTTGCTTTTGATGGGCTCTCAGGCAGCACCCTCAGACTGCACTCCAGGACTCTGGGCCCCACCCCAACCAGTGCAGCTTCTTATTGATCTGTTTCATGTAGTGAGCTTTTGCAGATGGTTTTACTTGGGAAAAGTGTTCCATGGCTAAGAGTGAGAACAAAACCTCCACTCTCAGAGTCTTGCTTTAGAATATCTCCTGAGTTCCTTTCACCCCAGCCATGGTGTGAAGTAAGAAAATAGGGCACTAGAGAAAGATGCTGCCCCACAAAGTCTGCTCCATGACCCAGTGAGAATCTGCAGAGGGATCTCTTAGATGGCCCAGACCTTAAGCCCAAGCTGCCCAGGACTGCAGCCCCAGGATAAAGCCTCTCCAGGGGCAGTTAGAGAGTAGAAACCTGGTGTTGATCCTATATCACTGAATTCACTAATGAAGACTGAATTTTTGAAAAACCAAAAGTGCTAGGTCAATGATTAAACCCAAGGCAATTGCCACTTCCTGTAGGAATTGCTGGGCACTGCTGGAGGAATAATCCCAGAGCAGCTAGAAATAGGAATGTTTGGTGATATTGCAGAAGTCCTGGGCTGCCTCTGCTGCAAGCTCCTGCCATCCCAAGGGTCAAGCCTGGGAAATGTCCAGGGAGAAGGAAGTACTGGGCCTGGACCTTGTAGGGGTAGTTTGTGCTGCCTCCCTGCAGAAGTCGTTTGGTTTTTTTTTTTTTAGGCAGAGCCTCAAGCTGTCACCCTGGATAGAGTGCTGTGACATCACAGCTCACAGCAACCTCCAACTCCTGGGCTCAAGCGAGTCTCCTGCCTCCGCCTACCAAGTAGCTGGGACTACAGGCGCCCGCCACAACGCCTAGTCATTTTTTTGGTTGCAGCCGTCATTGTTGTTTGGCGGGTCCGGGCTGGATTCAAACCCACCAGCTCAGGTGCACGTGGCTGGTGCCTTAGCCCATTGAGCCACAGGCACCGTGCCATGAAGTCGTTTCTTTTTTCTCCTCTCCCCTTTCCTTCCCTCTTCTTTTTTACCTTAATTTTTTTTTTTTTTTTTTTTTTGAGACAGAGTCTCACTCTGTTGCTCTCGTAAAGTGCCATGGCATCATAGCTCACAGCAACCTCAAACTCTTGGACTCAAGCAATTCTCTTGCCTCATCCTCCCAAGAAGAGTCTATTTCCAGAAGGCCCAGGAGGGAGGATTTCAGAACAGCCTTATAAGAGTTCCAGTTCTTTCCCTTCAGAGGAATCTTAGTCCACTTAGAAATTCCAAGATTTAAACTAGAATCTTAAAAGCATACAAAGTTGGATAATGAAGTTCACAAACTCATCCTAAAAAGTGCTTCCTACCTCATTTCTAAATATCGTACTCCACTTGGGAAGCTATGCACCAACATCAGTGCCTAGTCCCCTATTCAAAGTGCTTTTTTCTAGGATGAGTTTATAAACCTAATTGTCCAACCTCGTACAGTTAGAAGGAAAGTAAGGACATCCTTCCACTACTTACCCTTTGTCTGGTGGATTAGCTAGTGGAATCTTGAATCTAAATAAGAGTCTTCTGAAATCACCCATCTTTACTCCTGCAAAAGGTCTACTGTGTAAGGAAATGAGTGAAAATAAGTGGGTTTGCCAGGAACAGTGGCTCACGCCTGTAATCCCAGTGCTTTGGGAGGCCAAGGCAAGTGGATTGCCTGAGCTTAGGAGTTTGAGTCCAGCCTGAGCCAGAGCGAGACCCATCTCTAAAATATACCTGGATGTTGTGGTGGGCACCTGTAGTCCCAGCCACTTGGGAAGCTGTGTCAAGCGTATCACTTGAGCCCAAGTATTTGAGGTTGCTGTGACACCATGGCACTTTACCCAGAGCCACAAAGTGAGACTATCTCAAAAAAGAAAAGAAAATAGGTGAGTTTGCCAGATTTGATTGTTTTGTAGCCTCCTTCCTTTGTCCTAGGCCATGGGCTGACCTTGGAGGAGAATAGACACAGATGAGTTAACCACCATCAGGAGGCAGCTTCAGGAGCACAGGCCTGAGGATTGGCATGGAGCCCGCAGAGCTCTGTGAGGGGAGCTGTCCCAAGTCTTGCCTGACTACAGCGTGCTTTTCTCTCCCTAGAACCAGCAGAGCCACATGGAGGACAGACAGAGACATGGGTCTGATGAATGCAATTGGACTGCAGCCGCGGAACCCCACCACCTCAGTGACGTCTCAGGGCACCCAGACTCTGACCCTTCAGCTACAGAACGCCGAAACGCAGACTGAGAGGGAGGTACAGGAGCCAGGGACAGCAGCCTCAGGTTCTGGTGAAGGTAAGAGCCATGCAGTGCTGGAGGGAGCTCTGGACAGTGGTGCTCCATGAGAGCCGTTCCTTAGTCAGGGTGAGCACTCCCTTCTGTGTCTGGGTAATGCCTACCTGCTGACGACATTAAGAGCCTTCTCAGGCTCGGCACCTGTGGCTCAGCGGGCTAAGGTGCCAGCCACGTACACCTAAGCTGGCGGGTTCGAATCCAACCTGGGCCCGCCAAACAACAATGACGGCTGCAACCAAAAAATGGCCGGGCATTGTGGCGGGCACCTGTAGTCCCAGCTACTTGGTAGGAGGCAGGAAACTCGCTTGAGCCCAGGAATTGGAGGTTGCTGTGAGCTGTAATGCCACGGCACTCTACCCAGGGCGACAGCTTAAGGCTCTGTCTCAAAAAAAAAAAAAAAAAGAGCCTTCTCAGGCAGAATTGGTTTTTCCCTGAGCTGGGTCACTGTTTCCAATAAGCTGACCTGCTCTTGCAGCCTTACTCAGCTCCCACCAAATACCCTGACTTCTTTCTCTTCTAAACTGGGAGGACCCACGCTGTTTTTCCAGAGAGCGCAGAAAGTAAACTGGTTTGAAAGGGCTGCAAGAGAAACTTGCTGCTGTAAGCTCTTATTCCAGAGAAGTACACCCTAGGTTTCAGGCTTCCACGGCCAGCCCACAGGTTGCCTTCCGTCTGCCAACATGACAGATTTGGGACTGCCACAGGTGAGGCCCTCTCATGCTTCTGTTAGCTGAGGTTTGTGCCATTTTGGCTGCAATCTGGCACACCATCAGCCCCTTCCTCTCACCTATTTCAGGTGTGGCTCAGCCACCTCAACCCTGGCCCTCCATGCTGGCCTCACACATGTAAGAACCAATTAGCACTTCCCAGCAGTAGATAGAGCCCTGTAGGAGTCCTCTAGAAGCTGTGTTAAACAGGCTGTTGTCACTCCATATTCTCCTCACCCCCTACCTCTAGCCTCCTTGCTGGGCCCAGCCCTGAACAAGGCAACTCTTAAACAGACACTCATTTTCTGTGAGTAAATAGGTGTGTGATAAGCCTTCATTGCTCAAAACAGACCAGGAGAGGAGCCGTGGTACCTATCAGGCAAAGAATCACATGGTTGCCCGTGTTACCCCCCAGGAACGGCTTTCTACACTGCAGTCCCCATACAGAGCTAAAATTTTTCAAAGTTAAGTCCCTTTTCAGTCCACAGCCCAGTCCACTTCCTACATCTGAGGCCCGTGGCTCCCTGTTGGGTAGAAGCCCCCTTAGTGGGAACACAAACAGCCGGTAGTGCTGAGCAGAGCAGCCAGTTGCAACTTTGAGCCTCGATGACAAAGAGGTACCTGAAGGCTCTTTCCACCATCGCTAGGCCTGGTTTTATGGGTTTCTGTGGACTCCGATCCTCCTTCCCTAGAGTCTGCTAGGCCTATTCCAGGAAGCCTGAGAACCAAACACCACTGGCTTCTCCAGTGGAGCCAGCGCTCCTCCCCTTTGTCCCCGTAGATGGGCAGCCTCTGAGAGCCCCCAAGTGACCCAGATAGCAGGGAGCCTGCCCATGAGGGATTTGGAGAGGCATTCTGTAGTCTTAGGCGCCCCCCCTCTGATTTGATTTCATGGCCATTTACTGAGCCAAGTGTCAGCCACTTGGACTGTGAAGACAAGTAAGCCTCCGATGTTCCCCAAGGAACTCACAGTTTAGAGAGGAAGACAGACACCTGAACTGATAATTATTAGAGTATGATGAGGACCTCAGGGGCACAAAGGAGGGGGGCTCAGGGAAGACTTGTGGAGGATGTGCCCCTGAGATGAATCTTTAAGGATGAGGAGGAGTTAGGCAAAATGGGTGGCAGGGAGGCCTGGCTGAAGAGGAGACATCAAGCTCAAAAACACTGAGCTATGGGGCGGTGCCTGTGGTTCAGTGGGTAGGGCACCGGCCCCATATACCGTTGCGGGTTCAAACCCAGCCCTGGCTGAACTGCAACAAAAAAATAGCCGGGCATTGTGGCAGGCACCTATAGTCCCAGCTACTCGGGAGGCTGAGGCAAGAGGCCTAAGCCCAGGAGTTGGAGGTTGCTGTGAGCTGTGTGACACCACAGCACTCTACCGAGGGCAATAAAGTGAGACTCTGTCTCAAAAAAAAAAAAAGAAGAAGAAGAAGAAGAAGAAGAAGAAAAACAAAGAAAGAAAAG
>CAUYON010212385.1:0-11961 GCA_963573935.1 Arctocebus calabarensis
GGCGCCTGTAGTCCCAGCTACTTGGGAGGCAGAGGCAGGAGACTCACTTGAGCCCAGGAATTGGAGGTTGCTGTGAGCTGTAATGCCACGACACTCTACCCAGGGTGACAGCTTGAGGCTCTGTCTCAAAAAAAAAAAAAAAAAAAAAATAAAATACCTACTTTATGCTGGGAATTATATAATTTCCCAAACATGTATTACCTCATTGATTCTGCACGAAACCAAGGGAAGTAAGTATAATTGTCCCATTTTGCAGATTAAGGAATCACAGATACAGTGTGCTAAGTGGTTGTCTCGAGGTTGCAAAGGTGGTTAATGGTAGGGAAACAATTCGGGTCTCTGGGTGTGGCCCCTATGCCATCTCTCTAAGTTGACCGCTTACTCTTCACACAGTCTAAAACCAAAAAAAGGTTTTACAGGTTATATTGTAGGATCTATGCTGGTTTTAACATATAAGCTGCTTTTTTTAAAACCTGATTTATTTTGGAATAGTACAGAGAACTGTTTGATCACACTTGTCATTTCATGATGTTATGTCATCCTCGGGCAAGACAAAGCTCCCCTTTTGTTTATTTTACTTTGTGCCTCCTTCAGCTCGTGTTCCCAATGTTGCTCTGGTTTTGTTCACAGGACCCTATTTACTATGTTTACCTTATTTCCTTCTAATCACCCAACATAAATGTATGTGCGTGCATATGTATCTCCTTGAAAAACATACACTGCTGATGTTCATGTGGTGTTTTATTTTCATTCTTATGTAAGAAGTCCTTTGGCTTAAGTCTCTATCATGCTTATCTATTTTGCTATTTATATGTTTGGTTTCTTATGTTTGGCTTTTACAGAGTGGAGCATTATAAATGCATAACGTGGTTGTTTTCAATTCTATGTTGCCACAAATTGATTACGACTTTTATGAAGTTTTTATTTATATCATAAATAGCAGCTAATCATTATCAATTACTATTTTTGCATCAACTGAGATAATTATGTTATTCTTTCTTTTACATCATGAATGTGATCGATTAGATTAATATCCTTTGTCATTATCCTTCTGTTCCTGTTATAATCCGTACTTGGGATGTATATTATTTTTAGTACCCTCTCACTTTGAGTTAGATTTCATTTAAAAAATTTAAATAAAACAAAATTTTATTTGAGATTTTTGTATTTATAAATTGATCCATAATTCAATTTCTTTTTCTCTCTTTCTCCAGTACTGTTACATATGTTGCACTGCCTTCTAACAATAAATAAGGCACAGATTTTATTTAAACAGCTTACCAAATATTCAGGAAATTATCTGGTTCCATTTTCTTCCCCAAAGGCAACCTGTGTGCACTTGAGGAACCACTACTAATTACATAGGTGTTCAATAAAATATTCTGAATAGATGTCAGCATATAGGCATGCATAGTCATATGTGTGTAAAATCTTTTCAAATTATTTTTATTTAAATAAATGGAATTGCAATGCAGATCTGTCTTTTCACCTCAAATTTCTTATTTACTGACTTATCATGAGGTGTTTCTACACTGACACATGCTTTCTTAATAGAGCTACTCCATTATATCCTTTTTAAAGCTTTACATTTTAATACACAGAGCTAATTTGTTTACAATTTTTGGCTGTAACACCCATTAGTGCATTGAATAACTTAACTTTGTATTTATATGTTAATATATCCAGAGGTTAATTTTTCCCAAATAGAAACACTGGGGCAATTTTCATTGCAAAAATCCTAAATGTGATCACAGGTATTATTAATTCTTTATTGCTATAAATGCATGAACTTGAAAACATAAAAATTTCCCTTTTCTTTACACTATAGTAAATGTGAATTTTAATAGTAATTGTATAATCTAGTGGAATATGCTTAAGCTAAGAAAATTTTAAAAACCTTTCTTGTAAGTACCAACAAGAAAATAATTTCATTTTCAATAACAAATAATGTTTGTAAGAAGCATCTGTGAAAGGTCTTCAAAGTAAATAAATATTATTGACTTTTCAAATTGTAAGACTCCATACTCCTGTATGTATTGTACATGTGAGAACAATGGGCCCAATTTAACCTCTTAAAAGAAGAATATTTAGTCTGAAACAAGTTTTGCTTCCAATGTTTTCGTAGCATATGAGGCACTTTTGCATTGCCTAGGGATGTGTTCCCAATTATCTTTAATAATAAAGAAATTACTTGTACATGATCATATTAAGATTTTAAAGGCTCATATAGTATGTTTGTTGTTGTTGTTGTTTTGTTTTGTTTTGTTTTTTTGCAGTTTTTGGCCGGGGCCAGGTTTGAACCCACCACCTCCGGTATATGGGGCCAGTGCCCTACTCCTTTGAGTCACAGGCGCCGCCCTCATATAGTATGTTTTTATAAGTGGTAGGACTTAGAAAAGGTCTCCTTCAACATTGTTTTGGTATAAATTAATATTGCTAAAACATCTTTTCTTTCTGGTATTACTATAGTTTTTTAATGTCCTTAAATTTTAACTTGTGAGTTAAACAACATAAAAGAAAACTTACATAGAATCTTTGAAAGGAAAAAAATAGACTTTTGATTGTATCATAGTGAAATACATTGTCTTTGATTTGTTTTCTACAAAATATGTCATTAGAAGCTGGAAACAATCAAATTAAGTTTCTGGTGCTAAATTATCAATTGAAATTAAATTCATGTACGGGCGGCCCTGTTCTCTCTACTTTTTCCCCCTTCAGTGTCTCCAGTCCCCTTCAGAATTCTGAACTTTCAGACTGTTTCAACTCTAAGATCACTGAAGAAAGATGTAAGACAGACCTAGATTGTGGTGTTAGGCAAGAAGAATGCTTCCATCCAAAGTATATTTGTGTTGAAAAAGTGGACTTTAGGGAAATGAAAACAAACAAACAAACAAAAAAGTGTCAAACATTAGTAAAATTATAGGAATCAAGAAAGAAGTGATTTTTCATTTTATATTTGCAAGAAAAGATACCTATTAACAAATAAAGCTATCTAGCTTTGTTGTAACACAAATGCACACACACACACATACTATTAGGGGAAATCAAGATGAAAGTGGAAAGATGGATAATAGTTCCGAGAATTGGGCCAACGTTTTTGTTTTATCACTAAGAACCACAAAAATTTAGATGAACTTCCAGCCTAACTTACAGAATGGCCATCTGTTGGTCAGAATTTTGTCAATAGAAATTGCTGGTAACCTTTTTTCTTACATTCCAGACAAGTATGACCAATTTCTCATTGCCAATTATATCCCTCCTTTGTTTCCTGCATGATAAGGATCTTAAAGCACCACTAAAAGAGATATGGAAACAGTTCCTGTATCATCTCCTTGATCCATATAGGGCTTGACTCCTTCCTCAGGAGGACACTCCTGCACTGAGATTGTGCCTTGGTCTCAGGTTTCTCCTGTGCCCAACTCTCTCCAGGACAACATTGCTCTTCCCTTGTTGGCTGCTCACTTTGGTAAAGCTGCAAATTTTGCTTTGACCTTGATGTCTGTGTTTATTCTGCCCTTTGCTGAATCTTGTCATGCTATATCTCATCTACATTTCCTTCACTTCACCTCCCCTGTAATGTCCTCCTGTGAACTATGTAGTCTTGAGTTGTCTGCTTCATAGTCAAAAAAGACATCTGTGTTTCTCTTATTTTGAGTCAATTCCCAAGAAAGATGTAGACTTTAGAGGTATTCTTGGTCTTTGAAATACTGTGGAGGTGCTAAGTTCTTCACAGTATTGTCTAAACTATCACAGTATCACAAGCAAAATCTGTATACACTTGATGAATATTGTTCCTCTCTTAAGATTCTCTGTGATATTCACAGAGGACAAGATAAATGAGAACTTACATGCCAACATGCCAGTTTTAAAAATGATAGGCAGGAGATATACTAGATACAGACTTCTTTCAACTTACAAAGAAATCAAACTCATGTATGAAATGGAGGATGAACTTGAAGTAGGGTCTTCTATGATTACACATACAAGATACAGACAAAAATAGTGGACAAAGCACAAACTCAAATGCCTGTCAATATGTGTGTGTACACACGTTTGTATGTAGTATGTGTGTTCACTAAGGAGAACAAAATACAAGTGTAAGGTGTTTGGTAAAAATGGGTCACAAATAACTTTTTTAAGTTCAATTGAAATAAGAATGTTCTGCATCCTTCTATATAGTTACTTCTCTTTGAAATCAAAACAAAAAATAAAACTACAAGTATTGCCACCACCATCACAACAAAAACACCATCCAAAGGAAATATGGTCCTGAGTACTCTGATTATCATAAAAAAAAATATATATATATCATTGTAGTTTGGACCTCCAGTTTTGGAATTAGAATATTATGTTTGAATTCTAACTCACTTCTGACACATCGTATTTTTTTTATATATATGTGCTTTATATACTTTATTTTGAGGGGGTTAATAAGAGGGTACACGTGATTAGGTTGCATTATAAAGGTAAAGTCCAAAATAAAGACCCATTGTAGATGAGTCCTTCCCCCTGGAGGTGTGCCATATACTCCTACTTTGTCCTCTATCAGTGGGTACTTACTGAGCCCCCCTACCGCCTTCTTGAATTTAACTGGGTTTTTCTCTCGTGAGGGATTTTCACTAGTACTAGTTTCGGATTAGTACTGGGTACATAGGATGATTGCTCTCCCACTCTTGAGATAATTTACTTAGGAGAAAATTGTCCAAATCCATCCAGATAAATACAAGAGATGCAAAGTCTCCCCCTTTTATGGCTGAATAGTATTCCATGGCACATATACACCAGTTTCTTAATCCATTCATAGGTTAGTGGACACTTGGGTTGTTTCCTCATCTTTGCATTTGTGAATGAACTTATATATAAACATTTGGGTGCAAATGTGCTTACGGTAAAATGATTTTCTTTTCTTCTAGGTAGATACCTAGTAGTGGGATTATGGGATCAAAAGGGTTGTCTACTTTTAGCTTTTTGAGGATTCTTCATATTCTTTCCAATAAAGCTGTACTAGTTCTCAATCCCACCAACAGGGTATAAGTATACCTCTCTCTCTGTACCTATGCCAGAACCTGTGGCTTTGGGACCTTGTGATGTTTGTTATTCTCAGTGGAATTAGGAGATATCTCAAAGTGGCTCTGACTTTTACTTCTCCAATGATTAAAGACAATGAGCATTTTTTCATATGTGTATTGACCATTTTTCTTCTTGAAAAAATGTTCTATTCATATCACTTGCTCAATGATTGATAAGTTGTTTACTCTTTTCTTGTTCATTTGCTTCAGTTTTTTGTATATTCTGGCTATCAGCCCTTTGTCTAATTCGTAACACATGAATATCTTCTCCCATTCCAAGGTTGTCTCTTTGCTTTGCTATTGCTATTATTAGCTGTGCAGAAGCTTTTTAATGTGATCAAGTCCCATCTATTTATTTCTATTGGAGCTTCAGTTGCCAATGGGGCTTTCTTCATGAATTCTTTCCCAAGGTCAATATCATTAAGAGTTTTTCCCACACTTTCCCTGGGATTTTTATTATTTCATGCCTTAGATTTAAATCTCTTATTTGGACGGAGTTAATTTTTGTAAGTAGTGAGTGGTGTGGGTCCAGTTTCAGTCTTTTACATGTAGCTGACCAGTTCTCCCAGCATCATTTATTATATCGGGATTCTTTTCCTCCGTGTATTCTTTTCCTCTGTTCAAAGATCAGATTAGGATACGAGGCTGGTTTTATCTCTAGGTTCGCTATTCTGTTCCATAGAACTATATATCTATTTTTATGCCAATTCCTACTGGTGTGATCACCATAGACTTGCAGTACAACATGAAATTTCATAATGTGAAATCTCCAGGTTTGTTTTTATTCCATAGAATTGCGTTGGATATTCAGGCTTTTCTGGTTCCATATGAATTAAAAAACTATTTTTTTTAAGTTCTTTAAAGTGTGATAGTGGTGTTTAAATGGGAACTGCTTTAAATCTGTACATTGTGTTGGTAATATAGACATTTTCACAATGCTGATTTTTCCCAGCATGAGCATAGTATGTTCTCCCTTTTGTTAATGGCCTCTGCTATTTCTTTCCTAAGGTTTCACAGTGATCTCTATAGGGATCCCTCACATTCTTTGTTAAATATATTCCAAGGTAGTTCATTTTCTTTGAAGCTAATGAGTAGGGTATTGTGACTTTGATTTTGTTTTCACCTTGACTGTTGGCGTATATGAAGGCTACTGATTTCTATGCATTTGTTTTATATCTTGAGACATTACTATCTTTCTTGACCACTTCCAGGAGTCTCATGGTTGGGACCCTAGGATTTTCTAAGTATAAGATCATTTCATCAGTGAAGAGTGAAAGTTTGACCTCCTCTGTCCCAATTTGGATACCCTTGAAATACTTCTTTTGCCTGATTGCATTGGCTAGAACTTCCAGGATTATGCTGAACAGTGGTGACAATAGGGGACATCCTTGTCTTGTTCCTGTTCTTAGTGGAAAAGCTCTTCAAACAAGAAAATCCCACGAAGGTTATGTTAAGTTAAGCTCTTGAAAGTTTTACTTCATTTGGTATGATATTGGCTGTGGATGTGTCATAGATGGGTTCTATCAGTGTAAGAAATGGGCCACCTATGCCTGTTTTCTTAAGTGTCATTCTACCTAAGAACTAGGATGAGAGAAGGGTACCAAATGCTGCCACTTCTATTCAGTGTAGTGCAGAAAGTTAGCCAGAGCAGTCAGAAAAGAGAAAGAAATAAAGGGTATCCAAATTGGGAAAAAGAAGGTAAAACTATGCCTGTTCACTAATGATGTGATATGTATCTAGAAAACTCTACATACTCCACCAAAAGACTCTTAGAACTCATAACTAAATTAAGCAATTTCTCAAGTTACAGTATCAATATAAAAAATCAGTAGCATTTTTATGTACTCACAATATTTGAGCTGATAGTCAAGACAATAACTCAATATAATTAACAAAAGCTGCAAATAAAATAAAATACTTGGGACTATACTTAACCAAAGGAGGTGAAAGATATCCACATGAGCCCCACAAAACACTGAAGAAAGACATCATCAATCACAAATAAATGGAAAAACACTTCATGCTCATGTTAGAATTAACATTGGTAAAATGTCCATATTATCCACCCAAAGTTTTGAACTTGAATTTTACCCATTGAATTTACATATTCAGTGCAATGTCCAACAACACACCAATGTCAGATTTCACAGAGCTAGATATTCTATGCATTTGGAACCTGAAAAAAAGCCCAAATAGCCAAAGCAATCTTAAGCAAGAAGAAGAAATCTGAAGGCAGCACATGACCTGACTTCTGTTAACTACAGGGCTAACAGAATGGTACTAGTTTAAAAGTAGAGATATAGATGAATGAAACAGAATACAGAACTCAGAAATACAACCATCTACCTACAACCAACTGATCACGCACAAAACAGACAACATACTCTGAGGAAAAGAAGCCCTATTCAAGAAATGATGCTGGGAAATTGGATAGCCACATGTGGAAAAATGCATCAGGGCTCCTATCTCTCACCATATACAAAAGTTAATCCAAGATGGATAAAAGACTTAAATGTAACACATGGAACCCATAAAAATTCTGAAAGAAAACATAGTATAAACTCTTTTAGACAGTGGCCTAAGCAAAGATATTATGACTAAGACTCCAAGGGCAAATACACCAGAAATAACAATAAATTAATTGGATTTTATTACATCAAAAGTTCTCATCACAGCAAAGGAAGTAATCAACAGAGCAAAAAATAACTCACAAAATGGGAGGAAATATTTATAAACTAATATCGCCAACAAAGGACTAATATACCATGAACTCAGATAAATCAGCAAACAACCCCACAAATAACCCACAAAGTGGGAGGAAATATGTGCAAACTAATACCGCCAACAAAGGACTAATATACAAAGAACTCAGATAAATCAGCAAACAACCCCACAAATAACCCCATTTATAAGTAGGTAAAAGATGTAAACAAAAAGTTTTTCAAAAGAAGATAGAAAATGGCCAGCCAAACATGTTTTAAAATGCTCAACACCACTAATCATCGGGAAAATGCAAATGAAGACCGCATTGCAACCACCTGACTCCTGTCAGTATGGCCATTATTAAAAAGTCAGAAAAAGAAAAGAAAACCAGATGCTGACATGGATGCTGAGAGAAAGGAACACTTATACACTTGGTAGGATTTCAGATTAGTACAATTTCTATGGAAAACAGTATGGATGGGTGCATTGGGTGGCTCATGCCTATAGTTCTAGTACTCTGGGAGACCAAGGCAAGCCGATTAATTGAGCTCAGGAGTTTGAGACCACCTGAGCAAGAGTGAGACTCCATCTCTACTAAAAATGAAAAAATGAGGCAAAAGTATCACTTGAGCCCTAGAGTTTGAGGTTACTGTGGCTACGATGCCACAACACTCTACTGAGGGCAACAAAGTAAGACTCTGTCTCAAAAAAAAAAGGAAAGGAAAGAAAACAGCATGGATATTTCTCAAAGAAAGAAATGTAGAGTACAGAGTTTCACTATGTCGCCCTCAGTAGAGTGCCCAGCTCACAGCAACTTGAAACACTTGGGTGTAAGGAATTTTCTTGCCTCAGCCTCCCAAGTGGCTGGGACTACAGGTGCCCACATATTTTTTTTTTGTAGTTGTCACTGCTGTTTAGCAGGCTATGGCCAGGTTCGAACCACTAGCCCCAGTATATGTGGCCAACACCCTAGCCACTGAGCTACGGGCGCCAAGCCAAGTGTTAATTCTGTGCCTAGTTTGTTGAGGGCTTTTAATCGTAAAGGAGTACTGTATTTATTAATTGCTTTTTCTCTACCTATTGATTGATTGTATGGGTTTTTATTATAATTCTCTTTATGTGTGGTGAAGCATATTTATTGATTTGCCTATTTTGAATTATCTTTGCATGTTAGGATGAAGCTTAGTTGGTCATAGTCAATTATCTTTTTGATGTGCTGTTAGATTTGGTTTGCTTATAATTTTTGAGGATGTTTACATGTATGATCATGAAGGACATTGGTCTGTAGCTTTTTTTTTTTGTTGTGTACTTTCCTGGCATTGGTATCAAGGTGATACTGGCTTCGTAGAATGAGTTAGGGAGGATTCCTCCCTTTTGAATGTTGTGGAATAATTTCTGGGGATAGTTACCGGTTTTTCTTTGTAGCTATCATAGAATTAGGCTATGAATCTGCCTAGTCTGGGACTTTTATTAGTTGGGAGATTCTATATTCCTGCTTCAGTCTCGCTGCTAATTACTGGTGTGTTCAGTATTTCCATTTATTCCTGATTTAGAATTAAGAGATTGTGCATTTTCTGGAATTTACTGAATTTCCCTTTTTTTTCTGGTTTATGTGCATAGAGGTTTTTATACTATTCCTAGATATTTTGTATTTCTGTGGTATCAGTTGTAATGTCTTTTTGTCATTTCTGAATGACATTATTTGATTCCTTTCTCTTCTATTTGTGGTTAATCTGGCCAGTAGTCTAACAATTTTGTTTATCTTTTCAAAGAACCGACTTCAATTCAGTGATTTTTTTTTAATTTCCATTTTGTTTTATTTTGCTATGAGCTTTCTTATTTCTTTTCTTCCTTCCTCTCACTTTGAGTTTGGTTTACTCTTCTTTTTCTACTTTCTTGAGAAGTAACCTAAGGTTGCTAATTTCTTTCCTTTTGATGTAAGCACTGAAGGCTATAAACTTGCCCTTTACAACTGCTTTTTTTTTTCTTCATGTTTCATAGATTGTCAAAGCTTATGTTTCTTTTGTCACTGAATTCTGGGAAGTTAATATTTTCCTTTTAATATCCTCACTGACTCAAGGAACATTTTGCAGCAAGTTGCTTAATTTCCATTACTTTGTGTAGATTTGAGTGTTTCTCTTGGAATTGATTATTAATTTTATTCCACTGTGGTCTAGGAAACATTATACGATTTCAATTTGTTTGAATTTTCTGAGACTTCTTTTGTAATTAATGATATGATCATTTTTGTAAAATGCCCCATGTGCTAATGAGAAAAATATACATCCAGTAGTTTGGGGTAAAAGGTTCTGAATGTCTGTCATGTCCATTTGTTCTAGAGTCCCATTAATATCCAGCGTTTCTTTTTTTTTTTTTTTTGCAGGTTATATGTATACTGTATTATTATCATTTTTATTGTCTTTATTATTAAATCATAGCTGTGTACAACAGTGCAATCAAGGGGTAGGTACAATGTGCTGGTTTCATATACAATCTGAACTATTTTCATCAAACTGATTAACATAACCTTCCTGGTATTTTCTCAGTTATTATATGAAGACATTAGTATTGTGCATTTAGCAAGGTTCGCCTGTACCCTTCTAAGATGTACCATAGGTGTGGCCCCACCAATTACCCTCCCTCCACCCCAACCTCACCCCTCCCCTAGCTTCCCTTGCCCCTTTCCCCATATTCTTGTGCTATAGTTGGGTTATGCCTGTCATATGAAAGCTATAAATTAGTTTCATAGTAGGGCTGAGTACATTGGATACTTTTTCTTCCATTCTTGAAATACTATGCTAAGAAGAATATGTTCCAGCTCTATCCATGTAAACATGAAAGAGGTAAAGTCTCCATCTTTCTTTAAGCCTGTATAATATTCCATGGTATACCTGTACCACAATTTATTAATCCATTCGTGGATCGATGGGCACTTGGGTTTCTTCCATGACTTATTTGCTGCCTTCTTTCAAGTTGTAATCCTACAGTTTGCAGTTAGTGTATATTCCTCAGAACAGCAAGACAGCCTTAATCAAATAGGTAGCATGAAGAAATTCTAGAGCTTTATAAAGGAGACCTAACAGATGGTGACCTTACAGAGAGTTGTAGAGGGTGCAAGAGTGTGGACCATGGAATCAGGCAGCCCTGAGTTCAAATCCTGATCTACCATTGAACTAGGAATGACTTCTGGAACAGTTTCTTGAACCACTTTATGTCTTCGTTTTGAAAATTAAATGAAACAATGTGTAGGAGGAACTTAGCCCACTGCCAGAGCTGGTGGTAAATATTGTAAGTAAAAGTGAAATAACATATTAAGCCATTAAAAAAGAAATTCGTGAGGATGGAGCCCTCATGAATGGAATTAACAACTTTATAAAAGGGCTGGAGAGAGGTAGTGAGGCCATCTTGCCCTTCCATCACGTGAGAACATAATGTTTGCCCCCTCTGGAGTACGCAGCATCAAGGCACCATCCTGGAAGCAGAGACTGGGCTCTTGTCAGACATTGAACCTATGGTGCCTTCGGCTTGGACTTCCAGCCTCCAGATCCACGAGAAATAAATTCCAATTCTCAACAAATTGTCCAGGGTAATCTGTTACAGCAGTGCAAACAGCTTAAGATAAACAGCAATTGCTCACTGAAATTGATGCCAGGCCCTTGAGTGAAGCTTCTGCGTGTACCGATTCTCATCCTTAGAGAATTTTACAAGTTGTTGGTGGCATTATATGTGGTTTTGACATGTAGAAACTGAAGCTTGGAGAAGGTAAGTGTCTTGTTTGAGGCCACTAAGGTGGTCAGTGGAGCTAGGAAATCTCATAGCACGATGTTAAAATCCAGTTCCTTGAGGCTCCCAAGTCCATGCCATGTACGTTGCATTACTCAGTGTTGGAATCTGGTCAGGGTTAAATAGTGACATATAACATGTCACAGGAGACAGGGCAAAGAGCTTACTACAAGCTGTTGCCTGATGTGTACAGCCTGTCTCTGAGGATACATTCACCTTTTCTCCAGGGAAATCTGAAGTTTGTCACTCTTTAAATGTGAGTACATTTTTTTTTTTTTGAGACAGAGCCTCAAGCTGTCACCCTGGATAGAGTGCTGTGGCATCATAGCTCACAGCAACCTCCAATTCCTGGGCTCAAGCGATTCTCCTGCCTCTGCCTCCCAAGTAGCTGGGACTACAGGCGCCC